>JANSVA010028396.1:0-14445 GCA_025504915.1 Erythroxylum reticulatum | reverse complement strand
TTCAAAGAATTGATGAGCGATTAAGTTATGAAATGAAAATGAGCTTAAGATATGAAATTGGTAAAGTACCCAGGATTGTCATTGAGTATGCATTGTACATAGCCCATGTACACAGTTGTGCATGAATAAATACTTATAATTATGCCAATATTAATGAGTGTGCAATGTATGTCTTGCATAAATGGGTTGTGTAGGTTAAGTGTCTGCATTCAGGAGTTTCCAGAATTTGGAAGCAAATGCTGATCTGGAGCATACTGTGAGTAGGCCGAGATGGTCTCACTTCATTGTTTGCTTTGTTTGAATTTTGTATTAATTGACTACTGGATGATGCTATGAATGTGATTGATTATGTTGGTTTCCGAACAGAAGGTCCAATGAATGTGATGCATGAATGAAATATTGAAGTGCTCCTTATATGTGAATTTGGATGAAATATGTGACACATGACTTGGTTGCTAGATGTCGGACTTAGTTTCGAAGGAAAGTGTGATCATGCATATAAATGAAAATGTGATTCTTAACTTAATGTTGAATGTCGGAATAAAGTCTAATGATACGTGATGTGATCGAACGAGATTATACAAATGTGATTAAGGCATTCCATTTTATAAATGCATGAAACATAATGGTAGTTGTTTTAGGCTCTTAATCACTTTTGAGCTCGAGACTCATTTTCACTCGTTAAGCTTTAATCTATGATTAGTGGCTACTCTGGTCACAACTAGAGGCTCACTATATAAAATGAATCTTGTATCTCCCAAGTGGATAAGGGATAGTTATTAATGAGCTCAGTATCTAATAGATACAGGACAGTTTTGGCGCTCGGCCACAACAGAGTAATAAATGAAAAAGTGGGTCTCATGCACACTACATATGCATAATATGAATGATTAAATTGTATTGAATTTGAAATCTGAAATGATGTAAATGTGAATTATGTGTTATATGCCTGGGTGAGCCATTGATGATGGTCAATCATTCAGTTCGCAAAACTCACCCAAAATTTGCAATTATTTTTCAGGCACAGAAGAGTACCTCGTTAGACAAACGGGAGTATACCTACTGCATTCAAGTAAGAGGTAAAGGTCGAGATCAGTTCACGTCTACATTGTATTTCTTTATTTTTGCACTGAATTGTATATTCCACAACTTTTATATCGAATAATGTAATCCAAAAAGTTTTGCACAGTGTGTATTTGAAATATTTTGTAACGGAAAGACATTATGTCTAAAGTATTTTGTATTCATAATAGGCCCCAATTAGTTGTTGAAATTATATTGATTGTATTGTCTTGATTTAAAATGTTTATGAATGAAAGTGGGCCCAAATTGGTTATTATTTCCGCATATTATGTTCGTGGTTTCAAAAAATATTTATACCGATTCTTGAATGATTGAGTACTCTAACATGTCACCCTCATGGGGCACAGACTCGAATATCACCCAAGATGTCGAGCACGTGTCCTGCGGGAGTGGGGTGTTACATATGTGGTATCAAAGCCCAGAACTACTATCTTATATGGGCATTTTCTGAAATATGTGTCAAGGTACATGCCTTTTGTCATGTCATAGTAGGTAGTAGCAACTGATCCCTAGTCTGAGTTGCATTCATATGAGTCACATTATATGAGTCACATGCATGTGCATTCCTTAAGAATTTGAGCTATTAGAAGCACTGGGAAAAATGATGATCTATTAGAATGTGAGCCAATGAAGGTTTATGGGTAGTTAGAAATGAGAAATAGTATTTGGTTTTATATGATAGATAAAGGTCCATTGTATTTTTATATGTGGTTGTATCAATGAACATGATATCCATATTGTACTGTGGAAATATATCCTCGATTGTGATATAAATGTGAATACATTGTCATGGGATGATTAAAGAAATAAGTGACATCAATATGAATGATGAGACCCAAAGTGTATAGGCCAAGTTGAAAGAAAACGAAATTTTCTATAGCCTGGAGAGGTCAAACTTGGACTTGGAATGCATGTCGGTTAAAAGTGATAAGAGTTATGATTTAGCATAAGAATATGTCTGTAAAATCAAGATCAGAATTTTAGGACGACTAGGTATTTATGATTCTAAATTGATTGCGAACATATTTATGTATGATGATGTATAGTAATTGGAAGGGAGATGATGATATCGATATATGAAATAGTGGTTAAGGTTAAGCTGATTTGCCATTGTGAGTACACATCTGATAATGGGATCACCATAACAAGTGAGAATATTGAGCATATATGTATTATATGTGTGGAGGAAATATAAGAAGCAACCTATGACTATTTGAATATTGGTTGGTCATAATTCCTATAGTTCAAAGTCTAAGATGAGTTAGAGTAAGATGTGAAAATGCTTATAGTGATCACTTGGGAATGAATTGAGATTGTTAATGATGTTACCATATATATGATGAATTCGGGGAAAAAGAAAAAGGACACGATTATGGCATAATCCCCATAATCGAGGACTGGCACAAAAGGAGAAAAGTTGTCTAGAATTAAATGAGATTAAAGTATCCTTAGCATAAGCTACTAATTGGTGAATTGTCATAAATACATCTCTAGATATGATGTAATGATTTTGGCGATATATGTCAAGGTATCAGAGTAAATGAAATTGTTTAGTGCCTCACTGAGCCTTATTACAAGGGATGTTCCGATCATGTAAGTTATGACATAAATTGATCTTTTTGAGATATTATGAATATTTAAATTTGATCTTTTTAAGGTATTAAGAATGACTGATAAGTAATCATCGAAAATAGTTTATTGATAAGGATTTCATGAACAATATCGATGATTGTAGCAAGAAATCTTCTTTCAAAGAAGAATTTTCCTAAATTAGGTTAAGTTGATCAAACAATTCAGTTTGATCAATAAAGAAACAAATCAGAAAATGAACATGTAATGAATCAAAAGTGAATATTGGAGTCATATCCCAAGCGGAGACTTAGGCATAAGAGGTAGAATAGGCTATTAAGAGTATACATATTTTGTTTGATGTAAAGTATTCAACTATATGATTGGATTACTGACTTTAAAGAGACATTATTGCTAATGTGAGGAGGATTTAGGTCTATATTATATTCTATATAAATATGTTTGGGAGACAAATTATATCTGATGAATGTGGTACCAACACAGGAAGTTATGATTGCAAATAAATTGAAATGTGTGAAGAAACTAGTATGAATGAACAGACATTAGAATAAGTCAATGTGAAATTAAAGGAAATCAAATGAAAGGAAAAAATCCTTCGAGAAAAGAAGTCAATTGGGAGATTAAAAATGACATATGATAATGTTACCTCATTTGAGGAACTAGCCACATAAGAAAATATGAGAATTAATCATGCGAACAAGGGGAATTTGGGTTATATCTGTTATAGTTAACTATGCCTCTGACAGTATTATGGTAATGAAGATTAACGTGAACCACGAAAAAAATTGTATTAATTAGTGACTATGATCATAGAGGATATTTGGAGCATATTCGAAAAGTGAAGAGAATATTTTTGAACATTTGAGGAAATCTTACATATCATGAAGGTAGAAACAATTATATACCAAGTTTAATGAGAGTAAATCTTAGCTTGATCAAATAAAATGTGGGTTGTATAATATCCGAACATGGCTTATTGGGAGACCTAAAGAAAATAGAGGTGATGATAAAGTGAGAAATTATAAGGAATATATGAGAGATTCAGAGTTCTTTAGAACTAGCTGTATGTTGGATGCTACGAGCGGCTGTTAAGGTTTTTACGGATTTTATCCCTTGAGACAATTAAAGTCTTATGAGATTATTTTGATACATGGTTTAGAATTGCTATAATGGTGACTACTTTGATAACTTGGAGACATTAGATGTACAGAGACATTTTAGAAATGTACAAATCATTTTGGTTTAAGGTAATTAATGAGTATGAAAAGATTGAATATAAAATCAAGACAATGAATAGAGTTACTTACAGATTATGATTGTACAAATGAATATTTTTCTGTAAAGCTAGTGTTATATTTGATGCATTAAGCAGAAATTCCAATAGCAGCGAAGCATGAATTTAGATATTGGGGTCACCAAATCTAGTGAAATAAAGAGCATAGGATTTGAGCAAATAAGAAGTACATCTAGCTATTGAATGTAAAGAGTAGTTTTACATGGAAAGTTCAGAAAAGTCCAAATTGAGGATTTAGAATCTATGAATCTTATTGAGAAATTGAAAATGAATATAAATTTTGAGTCCGAATAGGAAAACTGTCACCTTATGATTGAAATGAAAAGGGATGTGTATTCGATAAAGATGATTGTGCGAAGAAATTGTTATAGAAGCATAAATAACAACCTATGATATACATCCTTAGGAATAAACCAAAATAGCTTTTGTCAGCTAAGAATGTAGAACTGAGTGATTACATGTTTGAGTTACCAATAGTCTTGACTGTTGGAGACATGCTTAAAGCTTATATTTCTGGAGTTCATAGGAATATGAAATTAATGTATAGATCAAATTGACTGCAGGCATAACAGTCGTTATGTTGGTGATACCATTAGAATATTGTATAAGGTGTCATACGACAAAAGAGTTGTTTGCCCTTACATTGAAATGAAGAGGGCCTAAAAATGGTTAAAGGTTATAATAAATATGAGATACTATTAGTGAGTGAAATGAATCTGTAATAAGAATAAAGTGACTTATGAAAGACGAATGAATTTTGGTGGATCACTTCAAAGTTATGGGATATAGCGAGACAAACTTAAGAGTTAAATGTGTTAGCAATAAAGAGATGAAATATTAATACGATCGGATAAAGAGGTATTGTCGGCATATGAAGTGAAATTTTGAGCAACCTGAATTATATTGAGGAAACTACTAAGCTAATGTGATACTAGGAGAAGTGATTAGGGGAAGGATTAATTACATTGATCATGGTAAATTTGAAGACATTATTCGGGTGATGAAGTTATATGGGAAATAGAGAAGCATATAAGGAAATAATACCCCTACCTTATTGATCAATTTGATTAGAATTTCGGGGATGAAATTTATTAAAGAGGGAGAAATGTAACATCCTGTCTCCATAATAAGGTTTAGAACCCATATTTCAATAATGGAGAAAATAGCAATGTGATATTTAGAAAAATTTGCATTTCATGCTCAACAAAATGTCAGCATACATGTATGTGGATTTGAATTTTTGCACACGTGAAAATAATTGTACATGCACTCATTGACATTTCGGGTATAATTGAATTGTCATAGGATTAATTGAAAATTTGTGGATTCGATGTTAAATAATTTTAGATGGTAGATTGAGAATTATGGTTATAGTGAATTAGTTGAATGAAATGGAGTAGAAAGACTAGAAATATAAATTTAAGTGTTGGATTTAGTGAAGGAAAATACGTTGGAGAAGTTTACTGAGAATGTATAGTTAGAGAGTTAAATTTGGAATTGAAATTTTTTGATTTTACTATACTAATCTAGGTTGAATTAGACAAAGTTGCCTTCTAGAATGTGTAGCCTAGCTTTCTAGCTTTCCAACGGTATATAGTATGAAATTTTTTGATATCAGAGTCAAAAGTTATGGTCCTTATAAGTGGAGACGCTCAGGAGTATTGACGTATCGTCTAGGGAGGACGTATCGTCTAGTGAGGACGCTTCGTCTGGTGGGGACGTATCATCTGATGACGTAATATCATCTGGTAATGATGTCATATCGTTTGGTGCACTATTCATTTTGTATCATTTGGTCCAAATTTGACCCTCTAGACGATAGAATTTGTCTTTAAGGTCTTCATGAAAGTTATAGACCTATAAGTCCTCTTTCAAAACATCTAAGAATGACCTTGATATGATACCTATATTCAAAGTTATGCTAGTTGCCCTAAAATAAAATGGTTCAATATGATTGAAGATAGAACCTTTTTTGATTCTTTCAGTCATAACCTTGTCATCTGACCTCCAATTTGAGTGATTATTAGACCCATAAATTCCTAACATATTTTTCTTTCTCTACACAAAAATTGATATCATTCTGAATCAAATTGAAAAAGTTTGATCAAATGAAAGTGTGGAATTTGTTGGAACAGTGAGATAGGATTATCTTACTGAATACACTTCAGTACTTTGATTATATTTGGATCTGTAGGATTCCAAATGAGATGGTTTTGATTTAGAGTAAACTAGAGAAATAGGGCTACAAATAAAAAAAATATTCAAATTGTGATTCTGTCTCTAAGATGTTCAATTTCTGGCTGGTAATTGTATATGGTCTACTGTTTTGGATAAGAGTAGTCCGAAAATGTTTAAGGTATATCTTTCAAATCACTAAACCAAATTGAATTATTTTGGTGTCAATTGAGACATAAGACATAGGGGAATATGTTTCTAGAAGAAAGTGTTGCAAAATAACTTCAGTATCGGGGTCAAAAAAACATGCAAATTTGATCCGAAATGTTGTATTTATGGAAAAATCTAAAAATGATTTAATGGGTTATAACTTGTGATTGCAGTGGTATTATTGAGTTTTAAACTTAACTATAAATTCTACTTAAGTAAGTCTTAATGAAGGGAAGTAGATAAGAAATGGATAAGTGTCCTAGCTAAAGTTAAGATTTTTATTACCCTTGAAAGACAAGCTACTGTACTTATCTTAACCTCTCTCGAAACTTCTTTCTCTAGAGTTCCTCCAACACAAAGCTTTTCATCAAATTTTCAACAAATTTAAATATTGCTTTTCTCTGTTTGTCATCACTTCCACTTTGTTATTGCTTTCTTCTACCCTAAGGAAAATCGAACCCCCTGTCAACTTTCAAGTTGATGTATGTGCTTGCATGAGAGATTAGGGTTACATGATTGTTGCATATGTTGGAGCTTTAGACAAGTAAGCTTGCTATGATTATATATTTTTGTATGATCTGAAGCATGCATCGTGAGTTGACTGTAAAATGGTTAGGAAACAATGATATTCATATTTACTGGAAAGTGAGTGAGAAAAAAATTGGGGGTATACTGTATTTGTTGATTTTCTGTGGATTTGATGACCAAAAGTTTATGAGATAGTGTTCAACTAGTTTTGGAGTTGAAAGATCAACAAAAATGTGTATGTGATGAGAATAGAAAATTTTGGAGAAATGATTATGTGAATGCTCTGTCATGTTGATGTTTTCACTATATATATGTGTGTGTGTGCGTATGTGTGTGTGTAAGTTTTGGAGTGTTTTTAGAGATGATTAAAAATGAATTTAGAGATAAGAGATAGGTGTATAGTGATGTCTGGAGATGAGAAAGAGTGATTAAAATGATGGTTAGAGGAAGAAAATGAAGTGAATGTAAAAATATGAAAATGCAGAAAAATGAAAGTGAAAAAGTGCAGAAAACGTCAGAGTGATTTTCCGTTTATGATGATTATAGAAAATGATAGATTTTGATTTGTATTGTGATATGTTGGGCTGAAATGAAATAGGAGTGAAGAGGAAATATTGAGTTTAAGTAAAAAGTTGATAGTGATATATACATACATACATACATATATATATATATACATATATATATATATACTATATTTTCCTCTTTACAAGTCACATACGATTATATATGGGAAAATTTTGTGAATGAGTTATTGATATCAAAGTACCAAAGGATTGAAGTTTTGATTCAAAAAATTGATGAGCAATTAAGTTATGAAATGAAAATGAGCTTAAGATATGAAATTGGTAAAGTACCCGGGATTATCATTGAGCATGCATACTGCATAGCCCATATACACAGTTGTGCATGAATAAATGCTTATAATTGTGCCATTATTAATGAGTGTGCAATGTGTGTCTTACATAAATAAGTTGTGCACGTTAAGTGTCCGCATTCAGGTGTTTCCAGAATTTGGAAACAAATGCTAATCTGGAGTATACTGTGAGTAGGCCAAGATGGTCTCATTTCATTGTTTGCTTTGTTTGAATTTTGTATTAATTGACTATTGGATGATGTTATGAATGTGATTGATTATGTTAGTTTCTGGGCAGAAGGTCCGATGAATGTGATGTATGAATGAAATATTGAAGTGCTTTTTATATGTGAATTTGGATAAAATATGTGATACATGACTTGGTTGTTAAATGCCGGACTTAGTTCCAAATGAAAGTGTGATCATGCATATAAATGAAAATGTGATTCTTAACTTAATGTCGAATGTTGGACTAAAGTTCGATGATATGTGAATGTGATCGAATGAGATTATACAAATGTCATTGAGGCATTCCATTTCATGAATGCATGAAGCATAATGGTAGTTGTGATCAGAGTAGCCACCGATTAGAGTTTAAAGCTCAACGAGTGAAAATGAGCCTCAAACTCAAAAGTGATTAAGAGCCTAAGGCTCACTATGTAAAATGAGCCCTGTATCCACCAAGCGGATAAGGGACAGTTATTAATGAGTCCGGTATCCAATAGATACGGGACAGTTTAGGCGCTCGGTCACAACAAAGTAATAAATGAAAAAGTGGGTCTCATGCACACTGCATAATATGAATGATTAAATTGTATTGAATGTGAAATGTGAAATGATGTGAATGTGAATTATATGTTATATGCCTGGGTGAGCCATTGGTGATGGTCACTCATTGAGTTTGTAAAATTTACCCAAATTTTGCAATTATTTTTCAGGCTTAAAAGAGTACCTTGTTAGACAAACAAGAGTATATCTACTGCATTCAAGTAAGAAGTAGAGGTCGGAATCAGTTCGCGTCTGCATTGTATGTCTTTATTTTTTACTGAATTGTATATTCTGCAACTTTTGTATCGAATAATGTATTCCGAAAAGTTTTGCACAATGTGTATTTGAACTTTGTTATAACGGAAAGACATTATGTCTAAAGTGTTTTGTATTCGTAATAGGCCACAATTAATTGTTAAAATTCTATTAATTGTATTGTGTTGATTGAAAATGTTTATGAATGAAAACGAGCCCGAATTGGTTATTATTTCCACATATTATGATCGTGGTTTCAAAAAAAATTATACTAATTTTTGAATGATTGAGTGCTCTGACATGCCACCCTCACGGGACACGGACTCGGATATCACCCAAGATGTCGGCAGGTGTCCTGTGGGATTGGGGTGTTACAGACATAATCCATAATGATTTTAATACCATCTTCTAGCCATTTAAAACCAATCTCAAATATGCTATTGTTCCTCCATTTCCATAAGAACCAACAGGCTACACCATAGATTGTGACCCACTCTACCTACTGCATATGTGAATGCTTTATGAAGTTTAACTTTAGCCACATCCCCTCATCTTGCTGGAAAAAGCCCGTATTTACCACCTTAAGAGGAAATTTACTCTAGAGAGCTTTCACCCTCGAGCAATCCCTCACCGCATGTATAGTTGACTCTTCTTGCCCACAGAATTGACATCTGCTATCCATGGAGATATGCCAAGCCACTTGCTGTTGATTTGTCAGGAGTCATTGTTTAGCTACAAGCCAAAGAAATGACCTAATTCGCTGTGGTCCTTCCTATTTCCATATAACCTCCCACAGCTTATGATTGATGTCCGTGGAGCATCTTTCAATTAATTCCACTGTGAACTCCCCGTGGTTGGTTGGTCCCCACACTAACCTGTCTTCCCTTATAGCTTCGACATTAGGGCGGATAGTCGCAAGATCCATACAAACTGTGGACAGAAGGTACTGGTGAAACACATGCCAAATCTAACTGCCCCCTTTATTAGTAAAGTATGCGACCGTATCGTAAAGGATACTATCAGGAATTTAAGAGGTGGCCACAAGGATTAGTGGTCCCCATCTATCCACCCAATTATCCGGCCAAAATAAAATATGCCTCCCATTGTCCAAATTCCATTTGCTACCTTGACGAACAAACTGTCAGGTTGTCGATATCCCCCTCCAAATTACCAAAGCCCCTGAGCTATCAATCATCTAGGGGATATGAAAAGCATCTACGCGATATTTAGCTCATAGTATCTAGACCCATAGAGTTGTAGGTTTAGTAATCATTTCCCACCCTAGCTTAGCTAGTAATGCATCATTGGCAAGACGAATGCATTTAATTCCCAGTCCCCCTGCTGCTTTTGGCTGACACACTGACTCCCATTTAACTAGATGCATTTTACAATGTTCGTTCGTTGAACCCCATATAGAGTCTTGCATGATTTTTTCCAATTCGTCGCACAGTTGACGCAGAAGACGTACCATTTACATCATGAAAATTGGTAGCGATGAAATGACTAATTGGGTTAAGGTAATGTTCCCCGCTAGTGACCATCCTACAAGTTTCTTCTGGGCATTATCGAGGATGTGCTGATAGGTATTTCTTTTCATCCTTTGATGGATCAAAGGAACCCCTAAATACCTGCCAAGATTATTCATACAAGTAACCTATAATCTATGACTGAGTCATCGCGCAGTTTCTTAAGAGACATTCTTAGAGAAAAAGATCTGAGTTTTGGCTATACTAATTTTCTAACTTGATGCTAAGCAAAAGGACTACAAGGTTCTTGCTATCCCTGCGTCTGCAAATTCGTTGCTTCAGCAAAAAGAATGAGGTTATCTGCAAAGAATAGGTGGGAGATGGCAGGTCCTGTTCGACTCAGCTTTATTGGTTTCCAACTCCCGCAGCCCACCTCCTTCGAAATAAGGTATCATAGTCTCTCCATGCATAACACAAAAAGGTAAGGCGAAAGTGAGTCACCTTGCCGAATATCCCTCGAAGGCCTGAAAGGCTCAAAAACAATGCCTTGCCAGGCGACTTACAGGGATATTGTCGTTACACACTTCATAGATTAAATTCTCTGGGAGCCCAATATCCATTAGTGTATCTTGAATAAAATCCCAACGAAGTCTGTCATAGGTTTTTTCTAAGTCCACTTTTATGGCCAGGTACCCAGTCTTTCCCGTCTTCTTCCGCATCGAGTGAATAACCTCCTGGGCGATAATCATATATCGATTATGTGCCGACCAATTATGAAGCTGCATTGGTTCGCCTCTACAAGATGGCCTATGTGTGCTTTCAAACAATTCACGATGACTTTAGAGATGACCTTATAGAGTATAGTACAAAGGCTAATCGAACGAAACTGAGAAATGTGTTGCGGAGATGGGATTTTGGGAATTAGAACCAGTAGGGTTTGATTCAAATCCTGTTCCCATCGTTCCAACCTGAATACTTGCTATATAAACGCCACCATTGCCGACCCTAACTTCCCCTATTGATTCTGGAAAAAGAACGCATTGAACCCATCCATGCTAGGGGCTTTGCTGGGATTCATATCAAGAATCGCACTCTTGATGTCATTATCTTGTACTGGAAGAGCTAGCTCTTGAACCTGCGCTGCTGTAAGCGACGGGAAGGCTCCTACGCTCGAAAGCTGTGAGTTTGTCTCATCTTCAAGATTGTAGAGTTGGACAAAAAATTTCTTGACTACCATGCGTAGTTGTTCGGGATCAATAACAAGGTTCATAGAGGAGTCAATGGGTCTATCAATCCTCAACTTCTTTCTTTTGGATAGGATGATAGTGTGGTTATACTTGATATTTTGATCACCCTTCGATATCCATTCACACTGGGCTTTTTGGTGCCAAAACATTTCCTCCTCACACAAGACTTACAACAACTCTTTGCTCAGCTTTTCCTCCAGAGCCAGAAGCGAATCCAAATTGTTGCCTGTCATTACCTACTGAATTGCTTCCAGCTGGGCTAACAGTCTTTTTTCTAGTGGAATATATTTCCAAAAACGTGCTTGTTCCACCTCATAAGGTGTTTAGTGAACTGGGCTAAAGATTTACTCATCATCTCCTCTGCTGGGATCCAATGCTCGGCTACTACCTCATTAAAACCTGAATGAGTGATCCAAGCATTTTGGAAGTGGAATAGCGGTGCTCCAATTATTAGTCTTAGCTGGGACCTGAATAATTGAAGCAACATAGGCTTATGGTCAGAGCCTAGGAAGTATAGATGCTGGTTCACCGTTTGGGGGAACTTATGTAGCCAATCTAATGAACCAAACACCCTATCTAGTCGGTCTTGAGTCGTTCCTCTTCACCAAGTAAATTTCGAGCCAACAAATCCCAAATCGTGAAGGCCACACCAATGTGCCCAATCCTTAAACTTTTTACTCACCACTTGAGTAGAGGTGGGTCCTTCCCTTTTATCCGAGATTTCCAGCTTAACATTAAAATCTCCTCCCACAACCCAGGGTCTGTGGGTAGAGCAGCCGATCCAAGTTAAAGCGAGCCAGAGCATAGATTGCGATGACACTTGCGAACTAGCATAAACTATGATAAGATCGAAAGAGTTTGTCCCATACTTGACGGTGGTATGAATAATATAACATCCATCCCCATATTAAGGGTTAAAACTCCGATTTCAATAATGGGGAGAATAGCAATGTGAGAGTTAAAAAAGTTGCATTTCATGCTTAGCAAAATGTCAGTATACATGCATGCGAATTTGAATCTCTGCGCACATGAAAATAATTGTACATGCACTCTTTGACATTTCGGGTATATTGAATAGCAATGGGATAGATTGAGGATTGTGGTTATAGTGAATGAGTAGAATAAAATGGAGTAGAAAGACTAGAAATAGAATTTTAAGTGTTGGATTTAATGAAGGAAAATACATTGGAGAAGTTTACTGAGAATATCTAGTATGGGAGTTTAGATAATGGAGTAGAAGGTTTCTGAAAAGACGTATCTTCTGTGATGACGTCACAACGTTTGTGATGACGTCATTTTGTCTGTGGAGATGCATCATCTGTAAAGATGTATCGTTCGTAAAGACGTATCATCTGTGATGACGTCATATCATCTTAAGAGTTGCATCATCTTAAGTTGTCTTTGCTTTGTCTTAAGTTTACCCACTTCGTCTTAAGAGTGGCATGGTCTTAAGTTGACTTTGATTCGTCTTAAGTTGACTCCACTTCGCCTGCTTTTTGCTTCGTCTGCTTATTGCATTCGTCCACTTTTTGCTTCGTCTACTTATGGCATTCGTTTGCTTTACCATTCGTCTGCTTTTTGCTACGTCTGCTTATTGCATTCATTTGCTTTATCATTCGTCTGCTTTTTGCTTCATCTGCTTATGGCATTAGTCTACTTTGCCACTTATCTGCTTTTTGCTTCGTCTACTTTGCCATTCGTCTACTTAATGCATTCATCTACTTTGCCATTTATCTGCTTATTGCTTCATCTGCTTTTTGGCTTCTTCTATTTATTGCTTCGTCTGATGCTATCATTTGGTCCATCCTTGACCCTTCAAGTGATAGAATTTATCTCTAATGTCTTCATGAAAGATGTAGATATTAAAGTCCTCTTTGAAACCACCCTAAGATGATCTCAATCCGATATCTCTAGATAGAGTTATGCCAATTGTAAAACAGCTTATGTATACTGTTCATTTTGTATCATCTGGTCCAAATTTGACTCTCTAGACAATAGAACTTGCCTTTAAGGTCTTCATGAAAGTTATAGACCTATAAGTCCTCTTTGAAACTATCTAACAATGATCTTGATCCGATACCTATAGCGAAAATTGTGCTAGCTTTTCCAAAAGAAAAAGGTTAAATATGATTGAGGACAGAACCAAATTGAATGATTTTGGTGTCTATGGAGACATAAGACGTAGAGGAATATGTTTTTAGAAGAAAGTGTTGCAAAATGATTTCAATGTTGGGGTCAAAAAGAACATGTAAAGTTGACCCGAAATGATGTGTTATGGGAAAAATTTGAAAGTGAGTAAAGGGTTATGATTGGTGATTACAGTGGTTTTATTAAGTCATAAACTTAAGTATAAATTATACTTAAGTGATTTTTAATAAAGGGAAGTGGATAAGTGGATAAGAATTGGACAAATGTCCTAGCTAAAGAGAAGATTTTTATTGCCTTAAAAGACAAGCTGTTGTCCTTGTTTTAATCTTTTCTCGAAACTTCATTCTTTAGAACTCCTCCAACCCAAAGCTGAAAAATATTTACTAAAGTGAAACCTTGCTTTTCTTTGTTTGTCATCACTTTCACTCTGATATTTCTTTCTTCTATCCTAAGAATAACCTAACCTCCCTGTCAACTTTCAACTTAATGTACGTGGATGCATGAGGGATTAGGGTTACATGATTTTGCAGAGATTGGAGCTTCAAAAGTCAAGTGTCCACATTCAAGCGTTCCTAGAATTTGGAACCAAATGCTAATCTGGAGCCTACTATGAGTAGACCGAGATGGTCTCACTTCATTCTTTGCTTTGTTTGAATTTTGTATTATGTGACTACTGAATGATTATGTAGATGTGATTAATTATGTGGGTTTCCGGACAGGAGGTTCAATGATTGTGATATTTGATTTAGATATTGAAATGCTACTTGAATGTGAATGAGCATTTGCATATGAATGAACGTGTGATTCTCAACTTAATGTTGAATG
>JANSVA010028360.1:0-14451 GCA_025504915.1 Erythroxylum reticulatum | reverse complement strand
TAAAGACAAATGAGAAGAGTCTCATTTAATGGCTTCTTTATGATTGATTAAATGAAGAAATGATACATTGGATGGAAGACACTCGTTTCCTTTGTTGTTAACTAAAAGTGGGAGTGAGTAAGAAAGGTTCTTACATTTTTATCACTCTCTTTCTCATCTTGCATGAAAAAATCGAAAATTGCATGCGAGTGTCTCATTGTTTTTCCTTCTTTCTTCTAAGAAAATACTCCTCCGAAGTGTTTCTTCTCCTTTCCCACCAAAGGATTTTTTAACCAAGTTGTCCTAGTAGAACAAGAGGTAAATCAAATTGGTTGAGGATATAATAACAAGGAGACGATAGATTAACAAAGCAAAGGCTTTGGATACAAGAAGAAGGAGAGGATAGCGCAACAAGGAATTAAAGCTATAGCAAAGGAGTCAATAATACTCTTCATCTTGTTTATGTCTATTATTATCCTTCTACCATATCATGTATAGATTGGCATGATGACTTGGATATATTGCTTCCACTACAAATAAGATTTCTAAAAAGTTTTGAAATCTACCACTTCTCTAAATATAACATGTTTTCTTTTTCCGATCCAACACGTTGGACCTGGTACATACTGATGTGTATGGGCCCATGAACGTAAAATCTAGAGGAGGTTATGAGTATTTCATAACCTTTTTAGAGGATTAATCTAGACATGGCTATTTGTATTTGGTGCATAAAAAGAGTAAGTCCTTTGAAAAGGTCAAAGAATTCAAAGTTGAAGTTGAGAAGCAGTTGGGCAAGCAATTAAAACAACCTCGATCGGATCGAGGTGGTGAGTACTTATCTGGAGAGTTCAAAAAATTTCTAATTGACATTGAAATTGTTTCCAGCTTGTCAGCTCCTCGAACACCTTAATAGAAAGGTGTAGCTGAGAGGAGGAATAGGACTCTATTGGAGATGGTAATATCAATGATGTCTTACACTAGCCTTCTAGAATCATTATAGGATATGCCATACAAACAACAACTTATCTTCTTAACTTTGCTCCATCCAAATCGATGCCTAAAACACCTAGGGAGTTATAGATTGGCTGAGTGCCTTCATTGTGACATTTAAGGACTTGGGGTTGTCCAACCTATGTTCTAAGGCTTGAATCCACAAAGATGGAGCTAAAGTCAAAAGTATGTTTGTTTATAGGTACTATTTTTACAGTCCTTAGGACAGGAAGTTATTTGTGTCAACAAATGCGACCTTCCTGGAGGAACAATTTGTGAAAAATCACAAAGGAAGAAATGAAGTAGCACTAAAGCAGTTGGCTATTTCATCCAAACCAAGACTTGATTTGGATATAGCAAAACAAGATATCGAAATGGATTCAGGAGTTTTTGTAATTTCATAATTTGGTGATAAACTGACAGGTTGAATCAAGTGAAAAATAATTAAATTGGGCTAACAAGAGTCAGGTGATTTAATAAAACAAGAGTTAAATCAAATCGGTAAATTGTGTGAAGAGAGATCTTGCAATAGTTTTTGATAGTTTATTAGACAACTTCAAATCTAATTAGGGTTTTATATAGGTTTTTAATTAAGAAATTGCAACTTCTGTAACCTGATTAGGGTTTATAAATTAGGGTTAATACTTATAACTCGAGAGAGGGTAATCAACCCTAGGATCGTCTAGAGCCAATAATCCAGTAATTCATAATTGATTTGGTTAGCATTAAAGATAGGTAAAACCTCCTTTCTCTCAATTAGAAGTTCCTTAGGTTGGTTCTTGAGTGTGCGTTGTAATTGCTAAATTGTTAATATTTTCATGATTGATTCTTGAATTGAATTGCATTCTTATTTTAGTTTCGTGACATTTGAATTTTTGTGATTTGTTTTGGCTTTATATTTTAGGATTATATTATCCCTCCTCGTGGGATCGATACCTTAGGTACCACATAAATGACCTATTCACTTGTGGATTATTGAGATAAATTAATTAGAACTTACATACATCTAGATAACCACGATTAATCACATCAATAGAGAAAATATAACAGTCATCCTAAGGATATTTCATTGAATAAAAAAGGTTAAAATTAATGACTTCCCCATCAAATTCCATTGTGAGAGTGCCCTTACAATCATCTATCTTAGTTTGAGTTGTGATAAGAAACAACCTCCTAAATGCCATATCATGTATAGATTGGCATGATGATTTCGATATATTGCTTCTGCTAAAAATAATATTTCTAAAAAGTTTTGAAATCTACCGGTTCTCCAAATATAACATGCTTTCTTTTTCGGATCTAACAATAAGTTGTCACATTCACTCATAATTTAGGTCTTCTAACTAAATTAGGTTTGCTAGTATTTTTTCATGAAAATGAGTAGCTAAAGCGACAAGGTAGGCACTAAAAAAATATGTTTGCTAATTTTAAATAAACAACTATTCCTTTCATCTTCGGGTTATAAATAGAGCTAGTAGCTAGTTAAGAACGTGATGTAGCCGAATAACCAGATCAACATACATCACAAATGTGTGCCTTCATGTTAAAAGGCTATAATGACATTCCAACCAAGAAGCTTAATAAAAACATGACTTATTTGAGTAACCAGATCGACATTCATCACCAATATTTGCCTTTGTGTAAAAGACTAGGTCCATGTCTACAAAAAGTTAGTAAAAAAGGTTTTCTAATAAAAACTACCAAACTTGTAAATAGCTTAACTTTTTATGAAATGTACTTATGGGTAGTTACAAAGTTTGAATGACCAAATAATTATTAATGTGTGTGTAGAATTGAAAAGGGTGAATAACTTAACATTTGGGTTTTGACTAATATGTATGTTTAGTCTAAAGCTCCTAGATGCAGATTTTGCATATTAATGTTGGATGATTGTGTTTAAAGTTAAATTTATTTCATGAAGTTGAACTCATTGTCTCATTATTGCATTGTATGCTATGTGATTTTGTGTGTTTGTTGTTTTTTTTTCTTGAGGACAAGCAAACATTTAAGTATGGGGATGTTGATAAGTGTAAATTGCATTGTGTTTTAGGGTATAGTTTGATATGTGTTTAGCTATTAATTCAACCGTTTAGTATGTGTTTAGGTCAGAATTTTGTTAGTTTTGTTAATTATTTATGTAATTAATTATTTTTTAAGTGTTTTATAGGTTAGTACAAGCCTTTATGCTTAAATATTATATTTTTGATGTACCTTGATGTGATTACTAGTGTTTTAGGGTCAACATTAAAGAATGGAGAAGTTTCAGAGACATTCAGGCTGAAACAACAACCCATGATCATGGCATGCTAGGCCACGATTGTGATAGAAGCACCAGAATTGGGATGTAGCCCACGATTATATTCTGTACGGTCATAGTCTTGGCCTATATTAGGCAGACATACAAGCACTTAAGAATGTCAAGTTTCGAGGGATTTTTGGAACCTTCGGACCTCAAAAAACCCTAGAGCTGCGTATATCGCAAGAGGATATTTAAAGAACAAGAAAAGAGGCATAGAAAAACTTTTACATCATCCACCTTGTGAAATCCTAGAGAGAATTCATTGAGAGATAAAGGAAAAGAGAAGCTGACTCGACGTATTTTTCGGATCAGGAGGTTTCCCAACATTACTACCTCTGATCCTCCATTTAGATTGTATTTCTTATTTATCTTCAGTTTTATCATTGTGTATAATTGAGTTAAATAGTTGATGATAGGAACGAGAATGTTAAGGATGTTCTAAACTCACCTTTGGAATTTTATTCTTATATTAATGGAAATATGATTGTTTATGTGTTTATTGGATTTGTTGTGATTTGATTCTACGATTGCATAATTTGGTAATAAACTGAGAGGGTGAATTGAATGAAAAATGATTAAATTGGGCTAACGAGAGTTAGGTGATTTAATAGAACAAGAATTGAATCAGATCAAGAAATTGTGGGAAGAGAGATCTTGCATAGGTTTTCGATACTTTATTAGAGAACTTTATAACTAATTAGGGTTTTGGATAGGTTGTGAATTGAGAGATTGCAACCTCCATAATCTGATTAGGGATAATTTTTATAACTCGAGAGAGAGCAATAACCCTAGGATGGTCTAGAACCAATAATAATTCATAATCAATTAGGTTAGCATTAAGGATAGGTAAAATTCCCTTTCTCTCAATTGATAATTTTTTTTAGTTGATTCTTGGGTTTGTTGCAGTTGCTTAGTAATTAGCATTTTTGTATTTGATTCTTAATTTGATTGATTGAATTAAATTCTCCCATTAGTTTCGTGCAATTTGAATTTCTATTATTGTTTCTGGCTTTAGAGTTTAAGATTAGATTAACTCCCTCCTCGTGGGATCGACACATTTCATATTATGTTAGCGAACCGAGCGCGTGCGAATTATTATAGGTAAATAATTAAAGTTTAAACACAATCAAACCACCCAATCAGAGAGGAACATGTGTCTTTCACAATAACCAAGAATGACAAAAATCCTCTCCAACCCATGACCATCATGAAAGGAATAGATTTTGGTGGAGAAAAAGAGAAGAATGATGATCAAAAGTGTTCCCTAAAAAAGAATGAACCTCACAAAATAAGGAGAATAAAGAATCGGGAAAAGGAAGAAGGTGATATACGCAACCTGGTGGTGCCTGTACATTTTATGAGATTGACAATCAAGTTACCATCGAAGAATTTTCTTAAACCACCTTGAGTAAAGAAGAGTGTCAAACTAAAGAAGTAAGCGTTGCATAGGAGGAAACCTATGGTCCTTTTTAAATTATTGGTTATTTCCTTGATTTCAGATAGCTTGAATTTTATAGTTAGGCTGTTTCAATTCCAAATAAATATCATGAAAGAGTAACAAATTAATTTTAATAAAGATAATTGGGAAGGGAAGTGTAATGAGGTGATAGTGCTGAAAAGAATTTAGGAAAGGATCTCGGGGCGTGTGTTTAATGACAAAAGACAAAAAAAATTGAAATGCTAAAATGACTATGGTAAGGTAAATTTGTCTTATGTGACTTTTAGCTGAAATTTTTTTATTTTACCCTTCCTTCACATATATATTCATTTCTAACCTCATTTTCCCATTCAATTTCATTTTAACTTTATATCTCTAAGTTTAGAACCTCCAAATGCTCTCCCTTCTCTCTAACCAGCTTTCAAACCTCTACCTTCTTCCAACTTCCACCTACATGCAGTTCATTATGTCACACATTAAGTAGTTAGCAAAGTGTAACCAATCATCAGGAAGAAATCAAGTCATGAGCCTCAGGCGAAGGAATAGGGTGGTGAATTTCTGAGCAACCTTTCTAATCTACTTAGAGGACGAAGGTATTCGATTCCAATCCCTTTATGTTAAGCAAATAGTAGCCCCGAAATACTTTGATTTTGCTATGCTAGATAGGCTAGAATTGTTAGATAGGTTGAGAATTTAGCAGAAAGAATTTAGTGGAGCAAACTTATACCTTTCCAATATCCTAACTACTAGGAGCTCACCCTCAAATTCTTTAATTCCCTTCAGCTCAAAACTAGTAACCCTAAGGAAATATGGTTTAGGATGCAGGGTCAATCTTATGAGTAGAACTTTAAAGTTTTGTGTGATATTTGTAGTTTCCCTTAATCTTCCATTGTCGATCAACACAATGACTTTTGTGTATCCCTCTATTGGAATGAGCACACTGGGTTGGAGTGGTTTGATGCTAAAAATGCCCATAACAACATTATACGAAGCCATGAGAACTTGTTGTTACATGAATATATGTGTCAAATGGTCTTTGACAAATCAGAAACTAACAAGTGCTCAATGAAGGAACTTTTTCTATTATGGTGCATGGATCACATCCCAGTGTGCACCTCGATACATGTTGTGAATGTTATTGTTTTGACTCTACATAAGAGGTGCAACAATTTGGGTATGATTTTCTTAGTTTTCGTCATTGTTGAGTACTACGGTGTGGATTGTAGTGATCAAACTATCCACCTCCTTAATTTTCTAAATCAACATCACTTGTGGCGTACTAAAAACCTAAAGTCCTGTAATATGGAACCCTAGGTCATCAACTAAAAATCTCACGTGAAGATCAAGGCCAATTAGGCATGTTTTAACGTATCACCATCTCAGTAGGTAGAAGAGGACTCGACTAGCGAGGAGTTCAAAAAGGAAGAAGAAACAGAAAAACTTGGTTGGAAGAAGGTTCTCGATATAATCTCCACAAACACCAAAACAATTACGTACACACTTGCTAAAAACTCTAGGATGATGAAAGAGATGGCCCAAACACAATGATGTTAGAGCCAAGATATATGTTGGATTCATTGATGATTCAAAAGGCGTACAACAACCACCTTTGACACCATTTGTAGCAACCCACTCTCATAGTGCATATCCTCGAACATACTGATGATATTCAAGAATATATTATAAGAGGGTGACATGATAGAACAATCTTTGGAAAATTTTCACGTATCACACGTATATTTAGAAGGAACAATAAACCGTTTTCAACCCATTTTATTCAAAAAATAAACATTTTAGTCTCAAGTGTTACAAGCAATTAACACATCATCATATATTCCAGTAATCATCTAGTCCCATTACAAAACATTTCCAGTTATACAGTTAATAAATTGTTCAATTCGTATAAATGTTGTGCAACAATTGCATAATATAAATTTTTAAATACAAAAGAAAGACTGTAGACATATGAATGTACAACTGATCTCTAACTCTAACTCTTATCCATATGTAATTTTTATGCTCCCGTTGGTCTAATGGGGTAACTCCTCTTGTAACATCCCGTTACCCATGTTAAAGCTATAATTGTGATTTATGATAAAGTAATGAGAAATTAGAAAATACATATCATGCTTTGCATATTTTTGCACATACATCAGAATTTTGATTATTTCACATAAATTTGATTGTACATGCATTCATTGACATTTTTTGGGTATAATTGATTTATAAATGTGACTATATTGAGAATTGTGGTTTAAATGTGTTAAAATCTGATTTGGTGTTGCCACATGTTGTTTTGGAAATTTTGGTGAATTTTATAAAAATTCTGAAAATTTGGGATAGGAAAAATGCCAAGTTGTAGGATAAATTGATGCGTGAAAATTTGAATGATTTAGCTTATAATTGAGCGACATTTAGCATAGTTAAATTGGTGACAAATGGACTAGTAATGAATTGACAAATGCATCAATCATTGTGTGACAAATGGGCTGGTAAGTTGATGACAAATGGACAAGTGGCTGCTGTACTTAAATGACATGTGACCTAGCTTTAATGGTGACATATGACATCATAGATACTTCATAAATGTTGAACATGCCTTTAGACATATGGCCATTCCATTAGATGACACCTAACACCTTAGGTGTAACTTTCAGCAGGAGCAAATTTGGTTCAACCCATTCTTGTTCTTTCTCCTCTCACACACACCACCGAAACTCTCTTCTTTCACCTCCCTGATTTTGCTTCTAGTTATCCCTAATTATTGCATAAATAATCCATGTTTTAGCCTCACAAAGTTAAGTAGAGAATCAGAATATAGTTACCTTGCCCTAGCTGAAATCTTTCAAGTTTCCACCTTAAATGTGTGACGGTTCTGCATGTTTGGTGTACTGATTTAGAGTGGCTTTTGAGTTGGGATTTGAACTAAACAAGTAATTAAATGATTAGTTTTTATAGTGTTATGATAGAGAATTTATGACGATTGAATTAGGAAAGATTGTATAAGATGTTGAAGTGGAAGTGTGCTGGAATATTATGAACTGGAAAACTTTCACAAAACATGAGTTGATTGTTGAGTGAAATTAAACTAGAGACATATGTCTACAGCTTTAAAGAGAAGTTGAATGGTAATTCTATCTCTATGCATTTCAAAATCTGGCTAGAAGTAGAGTTATGATTTCTGTTATAGTTTAAAATAATAGTTTGAACTGTTTTTAGTATAACTTTCAGTATACTTAATCAAATCGTACAATTTTGGTGTTATTGGAAACTGGAAACTTAGTGGCACAATTTTATAGAAGAAAGTGTTACCGATATAAAACATTTTCCTATTTATAATGATCATGCAAAGTTATCCCGAAAGGGGGTGTTAGGATGAAAACACTGAGGTGTGTTGGAGTTTGATAACTGGAATGTTTTTACTAAACATACTTTGGTATTTTGTCTATATTTTGATAAATGGATTTAAAAATGAAATGATTCTTAATTCAAATTGAAATAGAGACATTTAGATACAAATGCTAAAAAGAAATTGAATTTGAATTCTGTCCTTAAGGGTCTTGAAGTTGAGCTTGAAAGTAAGTCTTGGCTTAGGCAGTAGCATTACCAGGGACAGAAATTAGCTCCTGTTTTTATTGAATAAAATGTATTGATATAAGCTAAATCAGAAAAATATGTCTTCAGAAAAGGTATACCATATTCTCTTATCTTTCAATTGGTATTAAGTTTGTAATTTTTGGATATCTGAGCTGAAAGATATGAGTTGTACAATTTGAGGGTATGATCATATACTAGCCAAAGTTCAAATGTACACAGTCTGTAGTATTGTGAGCATAACTCATAGAATACTAAATAAAATTAGATGATCTTAAAGTCATTAGAAATTTAAGACATGGTTGAACAATCTTCTAGAGTAAGTGTTGCCAAATTATTTTGTTTTCTTGATGATAATGAACAGACAAAGTTAACCCGAAAGTACATTGTTAGAAAAATATGAATTGATCAATTCGATTATGAATTAGTTTCACATTATTTTATTATGGTCCAAACCCTATGTACAAATTATTAATGAGAGTTTTGATATATGAATGATATGGTAATAAGATTTGGATAAGATATCCGGGATTGTCATTGAATATACATTGTGCATTTTTTATATACAAAGGCATGCTTATACATTTGTGCAAAAAGTGTGATTTTTGTAAATGTGTTTTGTATGATATAGAGGAGCACATTGGACATAGGTCATACATTGCCAGACCATCTAGGAAATAACATATCAGAGCATACTGTGAGCTAACCTAGATGATTTATCCTAGGATTGATTGAATTTATTTGACTTTCAATTATTAACTGTTTTTGATTTGTTTATGAATTCCGAACTTAAAATATGAGGAGTTAATAGTTGGGAATGTATTGGAAGCGTTCTGATTGCTGTGAGATTCTGAATGATAATTATATTATGTTATTTGTTTATGAATTTTGCACTTAAAATCCGAGGACCTAATATTTGGGAATGTGTTGGAAGTGTTCTGATTACCGTGAGATTTTGAATGATAATTATATTCTGTGATTTGTTTATAAATTCCGGGCTTAAAATCCGAGGAGTTAATATTTGGGAATGTATTGGAAGTGTTTTGACTACTGTGAGATTCTAAATGATAATTATATTCTGTGATTTGTTTATGAATTCCAAACTTAAAGTCTGAGGAGTTAATATTTGGGAATGTATTGGAAGTGCTCAGATTGTTGTGAAGTTTTGAATAATATTTGCATTCTCAATGAAAGTTGAATGCCGGACTTATGTATGATGATTATGAGATTCTGATTGTGCATCATATGTGACTGCTATATATGGCATATTCTTTATTTGATGCATTTCATAAAATGCATGCTCAGATAAATGCATTATGAACGGAGTAGCTAGTATGAAAGCGCTTACACGTGGAGCTTTGCTCCATGATTTCTATTTCTGCACATAGAGCTATGCTTCGTGATTCTGTTCTGACTGAGCCCAAAGGCCCACTATCTGTATATATATGTGATAGGCACTCGGTCACAACAATAATAACGAATCTGGAGTCTCATATGCATCTGCATTTGTATGAATCTCTGTGATTACGAATATGTTTTGAATTTTTGATGAAAAGATGATATGCCATGATAATGTGAGTATTTGGATTATTCATGATCTGAATGAATATTAGTGACATATGTGATTTGTGTATTTGACCTGGGTGAAATCATCAATGATGGTTCGCTCATTAAGTTCGCAAATCTCATAAAAATTGCAATGTTGATTTTCAGTACGAGACAGGAGACATAGTTCCTTAATTGGACTAGAGGAACATTTTGAACTTAGTTATGATTCAGAGGTCTGTCAGCTAACATCAGAAGAGTTTTACTTTTGTATTTTGTAGTTTTATCCAGAACTTGTATAAAGTTTGTAAAATATAGTATAAGCTTTCGTGAATGAATGCAATGAATGGTTTTAAAATTTGATGACTTTTAATTAAGTTAGTTGATGCCTTGTGTAAGTTGGATTTGTTTTTTCTCTAACATGTCATTATTATAGGATATGTACTTGAATGTCCTCGGATGTTCGGATATATACTCTATGGTTGTGGGATGTTACACTTTTGGTATCAGAGCATAGTTTGGCATCTTTAGGGACAAATATGAGTTGAGATATGATAAATAGTGAGATATTCAGATAGTAATTACACTTTTGATTGTTGTAGGTCACCTTCCATAGGAGATCAAATTAGAGAGTCAGTTGACACGAAGTCTTTAGGAGCCAATTTAGAGTCTCCTATACTGGAGTTTACTCAAATGCCTCAGAGAATTCCTGTGAGGTGAGAAAGAAAATATAATAAATTAAGAAAGCAGGGGGCTGTGGACTTTTATAGAAGTACAGACCTAGATAAGGCAGAAGGGTGGTTAGAGAGAATAGAAAGAGTGTTCGACCAAATGGACTATGAATCAGATGAAAGATTTGATTATGCTACCTCACTACTGCAAGGTCCCGTATATCAGTGGTGGAACACTATTCTAGGTAGTACGACCAAACCTTGTAGTTTGACCTGGGAAGATTTTCTGAGGATGTTCCAAGAGAACTATGTGCCTAAGATTTACATTAATCGAAAAATGAAAATTTTTTTAGATATTAAGCAAGGCAGGCTCATAGTGGTAGAGTATGAGATAAAATTCTACAAGTTAATAGGTTATGCAACTGCATTGACCCCAACTGAGGAAGACAAATCTAGACGATTTGAGGATGGTTTGAATATGGAGATCAAAACAAGGCTAGCCATTTCTAATCTGGGTAGTTTTATAGAATTTCAACTAACCTTGATCAAAATTGAACAGTTGTTGAAGGATGGATAGGGAGAGTATAAATAGGAGGTCAGAGGTAAGAGGCAGGATGAATCTCAGGTTGATTCTGGCAGAAGCTTTAGAAAGCACCAGAATAACTCTAGTCTATATCGAGACAATCTGGATTTGAGACAATCTAGATTCCAATAAAGAGGTAGATTTGTTCAGTCTGGGAGAGGTAGAAGACAAATGTCCTCCAACCAGTCTCAACAGCTGCCTGAGTGTGAGTACTGTGGTAAAAAGAATGGTGGTGATTATTGGATGATAACAGGAGCTTGTTACCATTGTGGTTTTGTAGACCATATGATCAGAGATTGTCCTAAGATGTTAGGATCACAGTATGGAGTTAGAGGAGGAACAATGATTGAGACAACAGTTCAACAGAGTAGAGCTGGCAAAGCTACACAGAGAGGCAGAGGTAAAGGCAAAACTTAGTCATGAGTTGCGGAGTAATCATCCGCAATCTCAGGCCAGGGTTTATGCCATCACCAGAAAGGAGGCGCAGTACTCCCTAGATGTGGTAAAAAGTGTGTTAAATGTTTTTCATTTTGAAGCATATGTATTGCTAGATCTAGGATCTACACATTCATTCATCACAATGCATTTGGCATCAAGATTGCATTGTGAGAGAGAGATACTAAAATGTGGGTTAGAGGTGAGTACTCAAGTGGGTAGTACAATAGAGGTTGGTGAGATATGTAAAAGGTGTATAGTTCGGATTGATCAGGTAGAGTTAGAAGCTAATCCGATTGTATTGCAGTTAAAGGAAATTGATATAATTCTTGGTATGGATTGGCTTACAGCTCATCGGGTTGTAATGAATTGTTACATTAAGGAAGTCGTTCTTGAATCTCCCAATCAGTTGAGAGTAGTGTTTCGAGGAGTTCAACTTGATTAATTTCATTTATGAGTGTGCTGAAACTGATCTGAGGTGGATGTGAGGCTTATTTGGCCCATATAGTTGACACTCGAAATGATCAAACCATTCAGGATATTCTAGTTGTTAGGGATTTCCTGGATGTGTTTCCTACAGAACTACTAGATTTACCACCATAAATGGAGACGAGATTCACCATAAACCTTGTTCCAGGTACTGCTCCTATATAAATACCTCCATATAGGATGACACCTGTAGAACTGAAGGAATTGAAAGCCCAATTACAAAATTTATTAGATAAGGGTTTCATCAGGCCTAATGTGTCACTTTGGGGAGCTTCGGTATTGTTTGTAAAGAAGAAGGATGGAACTCTGAGATTGTGTATTGATTATCGGCAGTTGAATCGGATAACAGTTAAGAATAAATACCCATAGCTGAGGATTGATGATTTGTTTGATCAATTACAGGGACCTCAAGTGTTCACAAAGTTAGACTTGAGATTGTGATATTACCAGTTGAAAATAGCTGAGGCTGATGTTCCCAAGAGTGCATTTAGAACAAGATATGGGCACTTCGAGTTTTTGGTAATAACGTTTGGCTTAAATAATACCCCTGCAACTTTTATGGCATTAATGAGTAAGACATTTCAACCTTATTTATTGATGAAATTTTGGTGTACTCGAAGTGTAGAGAAGATCATATTGCACATCTAAAATTGGTTCTCCAGATAATGAGGTAGAAACAGTTATATGCCAAGTTTAGCAAGTGCAAATTTTGGTTTAATCAAGTAGTATTTCTAGGTCACATAGTGTCTGGATAGGGCATTTAGGTAGAGTAAAAGAAAGTAGATGCAGTGATGAAGTAAGAGGTTCCAAGGAATATGTCTTGGATTAGCTGGTTATTACAGAAGGTTTGTTGAGGGGTTTTCACTGATCTCAACCCCTTTGACAAAACTTCTGAAAAAGAATGTGCCTTTCAGATGGAATGATGATTTTCAGAGGAGTTTTGTGGAGCTAAAGCATCAGTTAACTTCTGCACTGGTATTAGCTATTCCATCTGTCCTTGGTGGTTATGTTGTGTATAGTGATGCATCATATCAAAGTTTAGGATGTGTACTGATGCAGTATGGCAATGTAATAGCATATGCATCGAGATAGTTAAGGTCACACGAGTTTAATTATCCAGTATATGATTTAAAACTTGCTAGAGTAGTATTTGCCTTGAAGATTTGGAGACACTACCTGTATGTAAAAACTTTTCAGGTATTCACCGATCATAAGAGTTTGAAATATCTATTGAGCCAGAAAGAGTTGAATATGAGACAAAGGAGATGGATAGAATTGTTGAAAGATTATGATTGTATAATTGAGTATCATCTTTGCAAAGCTAATGTGGTGGATGATGCATTATGTCGGAAGTCTAATAACAGTGTGGTTTAAGTATGTTTATCAAGGTTGCCTAGCTTAGTTTAGTTGAGAGCATTGAATGTTAAATTGAATTTGAGGCAGAATGAGACAATGATAACGCTACCTTGAAGTTAAGACCTCTATTGCAAGAAAGAAACAAAGAGGCTCAGAGCAGAGATCCAGAATTTGTAAAGTTAATTGAGAAGCTAAAAGTGAATATGAATGTTAAATTTGAAGTTAGAGATGATATGTTGTGGTTAAAGCAAAGATTATGTGTGCTCGATGTTGATAATTTGAGGAAAGAGATTTTGAAGGAAGCCTATGTAGCAGTTTGTTCTATGCATCCTAGTATTACCAAGATGTTTAACACGATGAAACATCTTTACTAGTGGAAGGGAATGAAAAAGCAAGTAGCGGAGTTTATTTCTAAATGTATAACCTGCCAACAGGTTAAGGCTGAGCATCACACTCCAGTTGGAAAATTACATTCGTTACCTATTCTGGAGTGGAAATGGGAGAGAATTGCTATGGATTTTGTTAAGAGTTTGCCGAGGACTCTGAGGGAACATGATGTCATTTAGGTCATTATTGATAGACTGATCAAATCTGCTCATTTCTTGATAGTGAGGGAAAATTATTCTCTAGATCAGTTAGCCCAGCGATATGTGAATGACGTTGTAAGAATACATGGGGTTCTAATGTCCATTGTGTCGGATAGGGGTCCTAGATTTACCTCAATATTTTGGGGTAGTTTACAGACAACTTTGGGTACAAAACTGAACTTTAGTACAACATTTCATCCTCAGAAAGATGGTCAAAGTCTGAGAACAATCAAGACTGTTGAGAATATGCTTAGAGCTTATGTTCTGGAGTTTCAAGGAGCATGGGATCAATATATAGCTTTGATTGAATTTGCTTATAATAATCAGTATCACAGCAATATCGGTATGGCTCCATATGAGGCATTGTAGGGCAGGAAGTGTCGTTCGCCCTTATATTAGGATAAAGAGTGTTGGAGTTATGTAAATATAGTGCCCTAGAAAGCAAGTGTATTTACATGTAACTTTATCTTCTTCAGTTACAGTTT
>JANSVA010028231.1:0-14459 GCA_025504915.1 Erythroxylum reticulatum | reverse complement strand
GTTTTCCTAATTCGTAATGCTACTGCCTAATTAAATCTAGAGATCATATCCTAGGTTGTTCGGTGGTTAGGTTTAATTAATGATCGTATCTTAATTAAACAAAACCTAAGGGAAAACTAGGGATAAATTTTAACCTATCATTAATAGTTGCTAGGAGAGGTTAAAGAGCAATACATTAATTAAATATGCTTAGTTAGGGTGTAGGCCGAGATTGAACCAAAGAACCAGTTCCCTATTGAATTCCCCATATTGATCATTTTTTGCATGTTTTCTTTAATTTGTTTTTATTAGTTAGTTTTATTTTATTTTCTTTTTCCAAAAATCCTAAACCCCCTTTCTCCTAAACACAGATTAATTTCATTTCATAAACTTTACACACACTCTCTTTGGGATCGACCTACACTCGCCACTACTACAGTAGTAGTCTAGTTATTTTATTTTGACTAGCATAACGACGCGTGGTCAAGCATGGAAAGGATTAGAAACAAGTGTTGGTGGCTTAATGCATGCTATTTATGGTCATTAACTTCTCATAATTTCCATTAATGTATGTTATTCATGGTCATTAACTTCCCATAACTTCCATTAATGCATGCTATTTATGACCATTAACTTCTCATAACTTTCCATTAGTGATGGGAGTTATGGAAGGTCAAATGGTGTAGAAAATTTAGATAATTATTGTGCATCATGTGTAAGACATAAGAAAAGTGAAAAAGAAAGGTTCTTTTTCTTACACACACACTTTTTCACTCTAACTCTCACAAGAGTTCTAGTTTTTGCGAGCACAAAGAAAGAATTCTATTCATCTCTAGTAAGGTTTCATCCTTCTATCTTTATGTAGACTTTTGTTAGAGACGATCTATGTTGATTGTTGCAATTTATGACAAGCCAATCCAGAGAAGATTAAAGAACAAAGGAGATCTCAGAAAGGTATGTAAACATCTTACATCTTACATTTTTGTTTTTCTATATCTATATGCATTAGTAGATCTAGTATTTAAGGTTTTGTTTTATTTCTATTATATATATTGTATATGAGATGCATGATCACAACCTAACAGAAAGATGACTTAGTCAAGTAACTAGATTGACATTCATCATCAATTTTTGCCTCTGTGTAAAAAGACTAGGTCCAAATCCACAAAAAGTAACAAAAAAGAATATTTTCTAATAAAAACCTACAGAACTTGTAAATAGCTTAACTTTTCGTGAAAAAGTTTACAGAGTTGATTGACCAAATAATTATTAATGTGTGTGTACAATTGAAATGGCTGAATAAACTTGACATTTAATTTTTAACTATTACGTATATTTAGTGCAGAGCTCTTAAACGTGGATTTTGCATGTTAATAATTTGGAACAACTTGAAGGATTATGTTCAGAGTGAAATTTTCTTCGTGAAGTTGAAGCCATTTCCTGATTATTGCAATGTGTGCTTTATATTTTTGTTTTGTTTGTTGTTTTGATTTCTTTAGGACAAGCAAATGTTTAAGTGTGGGAATGTGATAAGTGTAAATTGCATCGAGTTTTAAGGTATAGTTTGATATGAGTTTAGCCATTAATTTAATCATTTAGTACTTGTTTAGGTTTTAATTGTGTTTGATTATTAGTTGTTTATGTTTTAAATGTTTTATGGGTTAGTATAAGAATTTAAGCTTAAATATTATATTTTTGAAGTATCTTAATGTGTTTGCTAGTGTTTTAGGGTCAATATCGAAGAACGAAGGAGTTTTGAAGGGAACCTGGGCCATAACACAGGCCCACGATCATGACTTACATGCAACGATTGTGACAGAAGCTTTAGGAATGGCCTATGGTTATGGTCTGCATGCCATGATTGTGACAGAAGAATTAGATGTGAGCCATGATCGTGGCCTGCATCGAGTTAATGCAGATAATTACGAACTTCACATTTCAAGAGATTTTTTAGACCTTTCAGAACTAAAAAAACCCCCTACAATTACCTAAAACATAAAAGACTATTTAAAGAACAACAAAAGGAAGAAAGGGCAGTTTTTTGTGCAGCCACAATTGAAACCCTAAAGAGAGAATATCGAGATAGAGAAAGAAGCAAGAGGAAGAAGAGGAAGACAAAGCTGACTTGACATACTTCCCAAATCAAGAGGCTTTTTGATGTTGCAATCTTTCATCATCTATTCCAAGTTGTATTTCCTTTTCGTTTTGATTTTATTTATATATAGAATTGAGATGGATAGTATAATGATAGGATTTCGAATATTAATGATGTTCTAAACTCTCGTTCGAGATTTTATTTTAATTTAATGACAATTTAGTTGATTTTTTTATTAGATGAATGTCGTGATTTGATTACGTTTTTACATAATTCGGTAATAAACTGAGAGAGTGAACTGAAAGAAAAATGATTAAAATCAGATTAATGAGAGTTAGGCAATTTAATAGAAAGTGTGGCAGGTTCGTTTTTTTCTTGACCATGTAGGGTTTTATCGTAGTTTTGTTAAGGACTTTAGTAAGCTTTCAACAAAACTCTACCATTTGTTAGAAAAGTATGCACCTTTGAGTTTGATAAAGGATGCAAGGAAGCATTTAACAAGCTGAAAGAACTTTTGACTTTAGCATCGACCATTCAACCACCTAGGTGGAGTCAACCATTTCAGATTATGTGCGATGTAAGCAATTTTACTATGGGTGCTATCCTTGGTTAAATGTGGAAAGATGAATCATGCTATTTACTATGCTTCCTAACACTCAGTCCAGCTCAATGCAACTATTCCACCACTAAAAAGGAGCTTTTAGCTATTTTGTTTACTTTGGATAAATTTAGACCTTACTTGCTTGGTTCTAAAGTGATTGTATATTATGATCTTTTAGCATTAAGGTACCTTTTGTCAAAGAAAGAAGTGAAGCCAAGACTTAATAAATGGATTCTCTTTCTCTAAGAATTCGATTTGGAGATCAAAGATAAGAAATGTGTAGAGAATTTATTTGCAGATCACTTGAGTCGAGTTGCAAAGGAGGAGGATTCAGTACCATTGCAAGAATTGTTTCCAAATGAGCAATTACTATCACTTCAAGGTAAGGTTCCATGGTATGCTAATATTGTGAACTATCTAGTGAATCATAAGATGCCTAATGATTTGAGTAAGGCTAAATGGAATAGGATGATGAGTGAGTCGAAATGTTATATTTGGGATGATCCTTAATTGTGGAATTGTTGTTCTAACCAAGTGATTAGGAGATGTGTCCTTGAATATGAATATGAATAAATTTTGAAATTTTGTCATTTGTATTCTTGTGGTGATCATTTTGAGCATAATAGAACTGCTAATAAAATTCTTGAATGTGGTTTTTATTGGTCAAATATTTTTTGAGACTCCTATATGCCCTATAAAATATATGAACAATGCCAGAAATAGGGTAATTTATCCCACAGAGATCAAATGCCTTTATTTCCAATACTTTCATGTGAAATTTTTTATGTATAGGGCATTCATTTTATGGGACCAATTCCTTCTTCTTTTGGTTTTGTTTACATTTTTTTAGCTATAGATTATGTTTCTAAATGAGTGGATGCTAAAGCCACCAGGATTGATGATTCTAAGGTTATTGCAAAATTTTTCAAGTATAACATTTTTGCTAGGTTTGGAACATCGAAAGCATTTATTAGTGACAAGGGTACTCATTTTTGCAATCGATTGGTGAAAAACCTTTTAAATGAATACCATGTCACCCATAAGGTGTCTACAATGTATCATCCACAGGTAAACAGACAAGAAAAGCTGTCAAATAGAGAAATCAAGTCCATTCTTGAGAAAATATTGAGCCAAATTGTAAAGATTGGAGTCAGTGACTTGATGATGATCTTTAGGCATATAGGAATGAACACAAGACATCAATTAGCATGTCTCCATACCGACTAATCTACAGAAAGTCATGCCATCTTCTAATGAAAATTGAGCACAAAGCCTTTTGAGCCATTAAGCAATGCAACATCAAGATGGATGTGGTGGGTGAATAGAGAAAGATGCAATTGTAAAAGTTAGAAGAGTTTAGGGTTGAATCTTTTAAAAATACAGAAATTTACAAGGAAAAGATGAAACAATTTCATGATAAGATGATTGTTAGGAAGAACATTGTGCTTCGACAAAAAGTTCTTCTCTACCATTCATAACTTAAGCTTTTCCTAAGTAAATTGTGCTCACATTGGATTGGAACTTTTGTTATTACTAATGTGTTTTCATATGGTGCAGTTGAAATTGAAAGCTTATAGGCAAACAGGAAATTCATATTAAATAGACATTGAATGAAACCCTTCTACAAAGGACTTCAAGTGGAGGATTTGGAAGTGATAGGGTTAGAAAACCCTCATTATGAACACTGAGTAAAGTAGAGTTGAGCAAATGACAGTAAAAAAGGCACTATTTGGGAGGCAACCTAAGGTAGGTTAATTTCTATATCTTTACATTTTCACAATTGTTATTTTCCTTAAATTCTCAATTTCTTGCATTTGATGTTACATTGCGGACAATGTAAGTTTTAAGTGTGGGGTTGGGATCTGATAAGTGTAAATTGCATCATATTTTAGGGCTTATTTTGATAGGTATTTAATTGTTAATTCAGTCGTTTAGTATGTGTTTAGGCTGGAATTGTTTTAGTTTGTTAATTATTGGTGTTTAAGTGTCTTATGGGTTAGTATAAGTCTTTGATCTTAAATATTATGTTTTTAAGGTACTTTGATGTGTTTGTTAGTGTTTCAAGGTCAACATCAAAGAACGAAGAAGTTTCATAGAAATTTAGGTCGAAACAACAACCCACAATTGTGGCAGAAGCACTAGAGTTGGCCAACAATCATGTCCTATATGCCACGATAGTGATAGAAGCCCAATATATGGCCCTCAATAGTGGCTTGCATTGGGCAGACAGGTAGATACTCAAAAAACATCAAGTTTTGAGGGATTTTTTGGACCTTTCAAACCCTGAAAAAACTCTAATGCTGTTGAAAACTCAAAAGATATTTAAAGAACAAGAAAAAGAAGCAGAAAAATATTTTGATATCAACCACCTTGAAGAAACCCTAGAGAGAATTAATCGAGAGATTGAGAAAAAAAGAAGAGAGAGAGAAATGGAGAAGAAGTTATCCTGACATACTTCTCGGATCAGGAGGTTTCCTAACATTGGTGCCTCCTGGCCTCCATTTCAATTGTATTTCCTATTTAGTTTAGTTTTATCATTGTATAGAATTTGATTTAAGAGTTGATGATAGGATCTAAATATTGAGGATGTTCTAAACTCACCTTTGTTTTTATGTTTATTGGATTTATTGTGATTAAATTATGTGATTGTATAATTTGGTAATAAATTGATCGTAAGGCCCCAAACTACACCCTAATTGAAATGCTACATGTTTATGAAAGTACATGTGTGATAGGTGTTGTGCAGTGATTTGAATGTGAATTACATATGCCTATAATTTTAGTCTAATGGATTATATTTAGTGATTTAGAATTAATTGACACCATTAGAGAAGTGAAGTATTAAAATGTACATTACATTAGAAAAAGGTCAAGCGGCAAGAAAAGATGGTACATGGAAAATTAGATGAGTAAGCCTATGAGTTAGTGACATTTGGCATAGCTAATGCATTGACATTTGGCATATTGGTTGAGTGATAAGTGGCCTAATTAAATTGTGACATTTGGCAACATGATAAGAAGACAAGATACTTACTCCTATGTTTTCCATATAAGTCACCCCATGGAAGGGCATGTTTCCCTTCAAAGTTAGGACACCTTACAAAGGAAGAGCTGAAGCACTCTAGCTTATTTGGTGTTTTTGCTACGTTCTCACTACTCCACCATCGAAATCTCTCACTCCCTCTCAACTCCTAGAGTTTTTTCTTGATTTTGGGACATCAACGCTCAAGATTCCCTACACGAGACTGTATCAAGAAAGCTACTTTATACTACCTTCTATATTGTTATCATCTTAGTGTTAAGATCATCCTACATCTACCTTGGTCTATAACTTATGCTTGGTTACTCGGAAGACTAGTTGGGTTCTTTGAAGTTAAGAAGGTAAAGAAATACTAAACTTGATTTCATGTTATAATATGAAATGTTCGATCCTTGAATTGAATAAAATATCTGTTTTGATGATGATAAATGAATGTTGGAAAAAATGATCCTTTTGTGATAACTTCTTCTTAGTTTTGATGTGTGGAAGATAATGATTTGTAAGTTTCTTAATGAATGATTTTTGAATTGGTTTTGGACATGAATTTTATATGGAATTGAGGATGAATAAGGTGGAATTGAAGCAGAATTGATGAACTATGGTGAAGGGGTGTTGAAGGTGTATGAAGGAGTTAAGTTTTGGAAGCAGTTTGAATGTTGTGGTCCTGAGATCGTGGGAATTATAAGGGATATTCCCATAGTTGTAGAAAAGAGTTAGGAAGGTGAAAAACTTGGTTTTGTCTAATTATTGACATATATAAGGTTAGGGCATTTAGTAATGGTTTAATTGAACTTAATTAAGGTTGAAAATGAACCTAGATGAGGTTATATTAATTAAATAAAAGTTAATGTAGTTATGAAATGTTAATTGAGGTAATAACATAAAGAATGTGTGATTAATTAATAATGTGTCTAATGTTGGAATGTATGGTGTGTTCAAGGATGAATGTGTCCTTATGAACACAAGTGTGTTTCAAGGTTATATGTGATGTGAATTGGATATGGATGTTTGTAAATTGGGAATTTCAATGATGTTATGTAATATGTAATGAATTAATGTTTCATTGATATAATGATGCAAATGCTTATGTTTATAAGGCATATTGTGTTTGATCAAAAGGGAGTGAATATGTTCATTTTAAGATAAATGAAATAAAGAGATATGTTATACACTACATTTATTTGCTTGTGATTATGAAATTTGAAATGGATTGTTTTAAAACTGTTAAGTCCTAGTCGTAAGTAAATAGGTATTCCTAGAAGGGTCTGTAGTTGCTCTTGTAACCAAACACTAAGGTGTCTTCCGTAACCAGACAATAAGGTGTCTTATGTATCAAACACTCCGGTGTCTTCTAATTTTAGACAATTCTATGTCTTCTGTTTCAAAGACTTAAGTCTCTTCAGTTTTAGATACCAAACACAGATATCTTTTATTCTCGTTCTGTTACCCACTTCTATAGAAAGGATTAGTAGGCTAACCTGTTTTGTGTTCTGATATATGGTCAATTTTGACATAAATTAGTTTCTTATTTAATACAAGTTAAATTCCATTCTGATACAAATTAAAGCCTTAATCTGACACACCTTATGAACTGATATGATATATGTTATATTCTGATCTGAAAGAAATATGTCCTATTACGATATTTGTATATTTTGTTATGAAATAAAGAAATTTTGTTCTAATGAATTATATTCTATTATGTAGCAAGTAATGCATAGATTATTCTTTAAGTTACACAATTAAAGATTGCTTATAGTATGATCTGATTCAGTGCATGTGAATGTTAGACAACTATTAGAAACAATCGCCATTACGTATCTTATTTAGCTATTCCCCACAAAGCTATATGCTTAACACGGTGTTTTTGTCTCCATGTAGGTTCTGATAAAAAGGCTTGAGATTGGGACAAAGACGACCTAAGTGGTCAAGAAGAATATGTTTTGTTCTGGAAATGTTCAGTTTATTTTTTATTTGTTTTTCAATGTATTGAGCCATATTCTATTTTGATGTTTTAGAATATATGGCATGTATCATGTTAAGCACAGTATGTATGATATGATCTATTTATAAAATAACATCTAAAGATATGTAATATATGTTTGCTTAAGTTTCTAGGAATGCATGTAAGGGATTGTTTAATATGCTTTAGATTATTTTGTTTCTATTTTGTGTCGAATCTACCTATCCTCCCAGGGCGTATGTGTATGTTACACTGAGAATGAAAAATAATTAAATTAATTTAACGAGATTTAAATGATTTAATAGAACAAGAATTAAATCAAACCGGTAACTGTGCGAAGAAAGATCTTTTATATAGATTGTTAATCAAGAGATTGCAATTTTCATAATCTAATTAGGGCATATAATTTAGGGTTAATGGTTATAACTCAAGAGAGGGTAATCAACCCTAAGATTGTCTAGAACCAATAATCTTGTAATTCATAATTAATTAGGTTAGTGTTAAGGATAGGTAAAATTTCCTTTCTCTCAATTGGTAATTCTCTTAAGGTTATTTTTAGGTGTGTTGCAATTGCTGAATTATTAATATTTTGTGATTGATTGAGTTGAATTCTCATTTTAGTTTCATTATATTTTGAATTTTTGCAATTTATTTTGGCCTCAGATTTCAGGATTAGATTATCCCTCCTAATAGGATCGACACCTTGGGTACTACGCAAATGAACCATGCACTTTCTTCTCATACCATTTGTGACTTAAGCTTTTCCCAGGTAAATTGTGTTCTCGATGGATTGAACCTTTTGTTGTTACTAATGTGATTTCATATGATGCAGTTGAAATTGAAAGCTTACAGACAAACAAGAAATTCAAAGTTAATGGTCATCGACTGAAACCCTTCTATGAAGAATTTCAAGTGGAGGATGTGGAAGTGATAGAATTAGAAAGCCATCATTATGAAGACTAAGCAAAGTGGAGTAGAGCCAATGGCTGTAAACAAAGACATTGTTAGGGAGGCAACCCAATGCAGGTTGATTTCTGTCTCTTTACATTTTCTCAATTGCTATTTTCCTTAAATGCTCCATTTTTTGTATTTAATGTTACATTGGGGACAATGTAAGTTTTAAGTAAGGGGGTGGGCATTTTAGTTTGATATTAGCATTTATGCATGTTTTGAGCTTAATTGTTACTTATGTTACTTCTTAGGCGGTTTTCAAAATCAAACAAAGAAAACAGAAAAAAATCTTATTTTCTATTGCTTTTAAGAATATTTAGTCATAATTAAAGTGTGAATTGACTCAAAAAATCCATGGAAACCTTAGCATGTAATGTTGCTCTTGTGATTGGTTAATATGCATTATTCTTAGAAGAGTGATGACTAGTGGTAGATAAAAACTAGTGAGATTTTGAGCCATGTTAGACTGGCATTTTCATATCAGTCTCACTGTCTTTTGTTATGTGTGACCTTCATGACATATGCATCCTTACTTTGCTTTGACTTTCTATTTGAGATCATATTTTTGTCACATGCATTTTTATGAAAATGATAAGGCATTCTTTGTTGATTTCAAGCTACGTTATCCGAATAACCTACCTAATTATATGAATTTTCCTTTGCTTACCCCTTTGAGCTTTATTATCCTTTTCTTTTGTATAAATCACAGTACATTCACCTAACCAAATGCCCTAACCAAGTCTTAAAACTAATGGAGGATTTGTTAATTTTTTATGACTGTGATTGTACAAAAGACTAAATGTGGGGGTATGCTTGTGAGATTGTTACCTAGATCGGTCCATTTTTCTCACTTATAATGCAGCTGTCTGGATAAACTTAGAGAGCTTGTTCTAGGTTTCTCGATAGTTAGGATTGATTAATGAGCTTTTCTTCATTAACTATAACCTAAGGAAAAATCAAAATTAACAGAGTTTATTATTAGTTCACGATCAACAGTCTTAAAAGAGGTGTAAATATGATAATTTAATGACATTTGTGAACTTATGTTTAGGCCGAAATTAAACTAAAGAACCAAATTTCAACTTATTCATCAATTTTATCACTTTGTTGTTGTTTAATTTGATTTGTTTTTATAAATTCAATTTTACATTATTTTCTAATTTGCTTCAAACTAAAAACCCATGTTTTACTTATACAGATAATTTAGGAAAGTAATTGGAATTAATCTCTATAGGACTGACCTAGACTTACCGCTAGTTACAACTTTAATCTTGTTATTTAGGTAGCATTACAATGCTTGACCAGTGATAAAAATGATGAATGTGTTAGGGATTCAGTCTTTGGTTCAATCTTGGCTTACACGGGAATAAGCATATTTCATGTTTTTTTATTCTTATACCTCTACAACAATTATTGATCATAAATTAATAACAAGCTCTGTTAGTGTCGATTTTTCCTTAGGTCATTTTTAATTAAAACAAACTCTTTAATTGAACCTAGCTATCAGACAACCTAGAACAAGCTCTCTAGATTTAGTCAGATAGCTACATTACAAATAAGGAAAATAAACTAATCTAGGCAATAACCACATAAGCTTGGGTCATTAAACTTAGGTTACAATATCCCTAATGATTCAATGTCATTAGTTTGGACAAATGACTCTATAAAACAACTATTAGGTATTGTATTTAAGTTTCTAGCAATGGGTTTACATAAAAAGGATCAAATAGAGCTTTTAATCATTGTTACACAATGCCTAACCTAATAAACATAGGCTAACATAAGCAATCTCTAAAAGAGAAAGAACACATTACATATTAAAGAGATGCTCAAAATGTCTCATTGGCTTCGATTTCGCTTCAGAATTGGAATAGGGAAGCCTAACCCTCATTGGATTCCAAAGAGTGGGAGTTCTATCATCCTTTTTGCTATAAAACCAATCCATAACCTATTAGTTGCTCAAATGTAGTTTTATATTAAAAACTAGGGATCATTGTGTATCAAGCTGTGTATGGTAAGAAATCTTCCTAATTTATGACTTTACACAGTTGGGTATGTAATGATACGTCCAACTATGTAAGTCAAACGTTTATCTTCTGATTGGATACATAGTCGTATGAATAGATACATGACTATGTATCTTCTAGATAATCTTGAAAGATTCATTCCTTGGATTTTCTATTCCCATCTTCACCTTAATATATCTCTTTTTTGTTCCATAAGGGCAATTGAGTGCGAACATCAAGAGGATGGTTCAAAGAATGTGTTTTTTTTAACTTACTGTAGCTTTTATACTTCCAAATTGTACATAAAACCAAATATAAATGTATAATCAATTAAGTATATATCAAATTCTCCCACACTTAGCTTTTAGATGTCCGTGTCCAAAACAATAAAATCAAAGTCACAAACTAAACACTTTCACAATTTCCATATTTCCTAATAATAGATAGCCATAAGAAAAGAGAAATAACTTTCAAAACTGTGGCAAGAACTTAACATTCAATGCATTTAATCATGATTAACCAACAATCATCACCTTTAGAAACTGAGCATTCTAGTGGTAAACTTGGACAAAATGTGTTTAAATAGTATTGATCCATATGAACACTCAAACACCATTCATAATCATGACATTCCTCGACTTTGCATATCATTTCATTTCTCCACCGTTAGGATTCACATACATAATCATAAATTAAAGGACTTTAAGGTTGTAATGTGGTCAAGGTGAGATGTATTTAGGTAATGTAGCAAAAAAGCTAAAAATGTTAGTGAAGTAAAAGTAACACTCAATGTAATATCAAGCATAAAAATTAACATTCACCAAAAACTGGGTTCTATTAGTTATGATAAATGTAAAAACTATATTTCACATCTTAGATTCAAGCTCTCACACCACAAACCATATGAAGCATAAATCACTCACAATAATTGATGAAAAATAATACATTATAACCACAAGTGGTGATCCTTCAAAACAACATCTACCTCATATGCATCATAATCAAATCACCCATTCTATACAACCTTAGGGGAGAAACTAATCATAAATAACTTTGCAAAACAAATTAATTTCCACCTTGATAATTTAATTTCAACATTTTTCTTTTTCTTTTTTCAACAAAAATTGAAAGAAGCTACATCAACATTAGAATTCATTAATAAGATATAAAATGATATTCCAATAATTATAACAAACCATACATTTGCACACCCCCTATACTTACACTTTTGTACATCCACAAACATCAATAGTCATTAAATGCTCTACTAGCTTTAAAGTTTGGGTAGGAAATTTGGTTAAGTTTAGGGAATGTAAAGTGTTTAGCACAAAAAGAAAAGGAAAATAAAGCTTAAGGGGCTTAACAAAGGGAAAATTCGTATCAATAGGAAGGATATTTGGCTAATCTAGCTTATGACAAAAATGCCTATATCATTTCAATGATAACGCATATGATAAAAATGTAGTATTCAATATAAATTCAAGGTAAAGTTAGGATGTGAATGTCATGAAGGTCACAAACAAATAAAAGATAATGAGACTGATATGGATGCGTCAATCTATAAAGGCTAAAAATCTGACTAGCTTGTGTCTACTACTAGTCACTACTCTTTTAAAGATAATGTATACCAATCATAAGAGTAAAAGTATTTGCTTAAGTTGTATGAATTTTACTAGTCAATTCACTCTCTAACAATGACTATATAGTCCTAGAAGCAATAGAAAAAGAGAAAATTTATATTTGTTTATATCGATTCCTTCTTCTTCTTTTTTTTAAACATCAAAACGTGCAAGAAACAAACAAACTTAAAAACACACATTCATATCCTAATAAATGCAAAAATATAAAGGAAAACAAATAAACTTCCCTTGGGTTGCCTCCAAGAAACGCCTTTGTTTATTGTCACTAGCTTGACTCCTTGTTTTCCTTCTCACATTAAAAAATTATGATCCTCAGGTGTTACACTTTTTGCTTTCTCCACTTGACGTAATTTAGAATAACACTTAAGTAGATGGCCCCTTACGTTTAGTATCTTCCCAATCTTTAAACTTTAATGTTTACTAAGTCCTTGCACTCTTAAAATATCTCAAATATCCCTCCATACTTTTCCTTCTCATTTTCTAACCTGTTAATTAAAGGTGAAGGATTAGTGTTAACAATAATAAGGGGCTCATTACTCACCTTTGAGATAAATGATACATTTTTTTTCTCTGAGTTCCTTATCTATTTTTTGTTTCATAAGCAATCCCTTAAGTAGTCCTCTAAAGGTTCTCAAGCTCTTTTTCACTCTGTATAGTTTTAGGATTAACATTCCTTAGGTACACCTTGGGTTAAGATGGCTACTCCTCTTCGGTTTGCAGTTCTAAGTGGTTGACAGTGTTAGAGAAGTTCTCTAAAGGCAATCACCTTTAGCACTTATTGTACAAATCCTTATGATTAATTAAAAGGAATTTTCTTTAATTATGTTTATTTTTTTATAAATTGATAATGATCTTAAATAAAATTAATGAAGTCCTTGACACATTACATAGCACAAAGGAAATCATGATGAGATCATGATAATGAGATTCCTATTTGTGTAATTATATTAGTGTCTAAATTATCCCTAGTCATAGGATTAATTATATGGGACATTATTAATCTAAATAGACTAGCACATGTTATACTCTTTGATTGGATAAAGTAGGAGATCTCATAAGTTATAATCATGAGTTATTTAGAGTTAACATATGGATGCTTGATAGTTGTGCATTATTGTGTGTTTTTCTAAGTATTTGGCATGTGTTTATTGCATAATAGGTTATTATTATGGTGGTTTAGGACTTATTTTTTGTGTTTTTGTATACTTTGATCTTCACGGTCATTCTTTCATGTTTGATGTTGGTTTAGGGTAAGAATTGATCATTTTGGTGTAGGAATGGAGGGTGGCCACCTTTATGATTGAGCTAGAGACCAAGAGAGGAGAAGAGAAGTGAAGGAATTGTAGAATAAGAACCCATGATCATGGGAATGGGCTTGCTTCCCACAACTGTGGGAAATGTCTTCAAAGTGTTTCTACCACATTAACCCATAATCATGGGAAGCACAAGGATAATTCCTAATATCATGGGATGCATAGCTAGAAGAGACAAACAAGTTTCACTTATTTTTTTAGGGTTTTATGACTTGTCTTGTGATATATAAGGGCATAAATCTCGAGGGACGAAGGGGTATCATGAAAAGATAAAAGCACTTGTCTCCCTAAGCTAAAAGACAGATTGAGAGTCTAAAGAGAGGTAGAGAATCAAGATTTCCATTCCAAATTAGGCAAAAAGCACCCCATCCTCCAGATTTTCCATATTTGGGTAAAGAAGAGGAGGAGCTTGCTTCATTTATTTCTTATTTTATTTTTCCTCTTCTAGCATCTTTATTACCAATTGTTTGGTTGTTGGGGATGTTAATGAAATAATGAGAGGCTAAAATATTCTTTAGGGTTTGTTGTTTGAACTATTTGTGAACCTTCGATTTTTGATTTAATAATATAAATGTTTGTGCTATTTATTGAGCTTAAACCCTGCAACAAATCGAGAGAGTGAGCTTAGTAATCTATGTTAAATGTACAATGAGAGTTGACGTTTAATAGACTTATAGATAACAAGTTATTCATTTATTAGGAAGAGATTTCAATAGATTGATACCCTGCCTATAGGATAGCTTCATATCTAGTTAAATGTTTAGGAAAGGCTTTGCATATCAAGAGATCCTAAAGTTAATCCTAATTTAATTAACTAGCGACATTTAGTCGCACCTTGAGATAGGGTAGCTGAAATTTTAGGAAATCTTAG
>JANSVA010028210.1:0-14461 GCA_025504915.1 Erythroxylum reticulatum | reverse complement strand
AAAAATAGGGGCAACATCCATAACTCAAATTTAAGTCAGAATTCATAAATATTAGAGGTACATGTCGATTATAGTCTTGGCCCCATGACCGGCACCGTCGGGAGAGTCGGGCAGGGCCTTGGCACTTGCCGTGGTCATATGCATTCATACTCAGTCGTGGGAAAGTTAGTGCAAACAAGCCCCAGTCGGTCACGAATTGTCAATTTGCCATCGAAAAGTTGCCGATTATAGTCTTTCCCCTATGATCAGCACCGTCGAGAGACCAGGTCGGGGCCGTGGCACTTGCCGCGGTCATATGCACTCATACTCGGTCTTGGGAAAGTTAGTGCAAACAATCACCAGTCGGTCACCAATCGTCAGCTTGTCATCGAAAACTTCCCGATGATAGTCTTGCCCCCATAATTGGCAACGTCGGGGGACCAGATCGGGGCCGAGGCACTTACCGCGGTCGTATGCTGTCATCCTCGGTCGTCGGAAAATCCGTGCAAACAAGCCCCAATCGGTCACGAACCGTTAGTTTCTCAGCAAAAACTTGCTGATTATAGTCTTGCCCCCATGATTGGCACCATCGGGAGACCAGGTCAGGGCCGTGGCACTTGTCGCGGCCATATGCAGCCGTACTCGGTCGTGGGAAAATCAATGCAAACAAGTCCTAGTCGGTCATGAATTGTCAGTTTCTCATAGAAAACTTGTCGATTATAGTCTTGCACCCATGACCGGCACCTTCGGGAGACCAAGTCGGGGCCTTGGCACTTGCCACGATCATATGCGCTCAAAATTATTCGTTAGAAAATCAGCGCAAACAAGCCCCAGTCAGTCAGGAATCGTCAGTTTATCATAGAAAACGTGCCAATTATAGTCTTGCCCCCATGATCGACACCATCTGGAAACCAGGTCGGGGCTGTGGTACTTGTCGCGGTCCCATAAGATCATACTCGATTGTTGGAAAGTCAATGCAAACAAGCAACAGTCGATCACGAATCGTCAGTTTGTCATCAAAAAGTTGACAATTATAGTCTTGCCCCCATGACAGGCGCCATCGGGAGACCATGTCGGGGCTATGGCACATGCCGGAGCCATATGTGTTCATACTCGGTTGTGGGAAATTAGTACAAACAAGCCCAAGTCGATCACGAATTGTCAGTTTATCATCGAAAAGTTGCCGATTATAGTCTTACCCTCATGACCGGCACCATCAGGAGACCAAGTCGGCGCCGTGGCAGTTATCGGAGCCATATATGGTCATACTCAATCGTGGGAAAATAAGTGCAAACAAGCCCTAGCCGGTCATGAATCGTCAGTTTGTTATTGAAAACTTGCCAATTATAGTCTTACCCTATCGTTGACACTAACGGGAGACCAAGTCGGGGCCGTGGCACTTGCCGCAGCTATATGTGGTCATACTTGGTCGTGGGAAAATCAGTGCAAACAAGCCCCAGTTGGTCACGAAATCTCCATTTATCATTGAAAATTTGCCGATTATAGTCTTGCTCCTAGGACTGACACCGTAGGGAGACCAGGTCGAGGCCGTGGCACTTACTAGGGTCATATGCGGTCATACACAATCGTGGGAAAGTAAGTGCACACAAGCCCCAGTCCATCACGAATTGTCAGTTTGTCATCGAAAACTTTCCAATTATAGACTTGGCCCCATGATCGGCACCGTCGAAAGACCAAGTAGGGGCCGCGGCACTTGCCGCGGCCATATGCGATCATGCTCGTTCATGGAAAAATAGGCGCAAACAAGTCCCATTCTGTCACAAATTGTCAGTTTGTCATCAAAAAGTTGCCAATTATAGTCTTGCCCCATGACAAGAACCGTCGGGAGACAAGGTCGGGGCCGTGGCACATGACGGAGCCATATGTGGTCATACTAAGTTGTGGGAAATTTAGTACAAACAAGGCAAAGTCGATAACAAATTACCAGTTTATCATCGAAAACTTGCCGATTATAGTCTTTCCCCCATGACCGACACCGTTGAGAGACCAAGTCAGGGCCTTGGCACTTGCTGGGGCCATATACGATCATACTCAGTCGTGCGAAAGTAAGTGCACACAAACCCCAGTCCATCACGAATCGTCAGTTTGTCATCGAAAACTTGTGAATTATAGACTTGGCCTCATGATCGGCACCGTCGGAAGACCAGGTCGGGGCTGTGGCACTTACTGCGGCCATATGCGATCATATTCGGTCCTGGAGAAATAAGTGCAAACAAGCCCCATTCGGTCACGAATTGTCAGTTTGTCATCGAAAACTTGCCAATTATTGTCTTACCCCCATGACAGGCACCGTCGGGAGACCAGGTCAAGGTTGTGGCAGTTGCCGGGGCCATATGCAGTCATACTCGATCGCGGGAAAATAAGTGCACATAAGCCCCAGTCGGTCATACTTGGTCGTCGAAAAATTGGTGCACACAAGACCAGGTTAGGGCCGTGGCACTTGCCTGGGCCATATGCGGTCATACTTGGTCGTCGAAAAATTGGTGCAAGCAAGCCCAAGTTGGTCACGAATTGTCAGTTTGTCATTAAAAAATTTCCGATTATAGTCTTGTCCCCAGGACTGACACCGTTGGGAGACCAGGTCAGGCCGTGGCATTTACTGGGGCCATATGCGGTCATACTCGGTAGTGTAAAAATCAATGCAAACGAGTCTCAGTCAGTCACAAATTTTCAGTTTTTCATCGAAAACTTGCCGATTATAGTCTTTCCCCCATGATCGGCGACGTCGGTGGACCAGGTCAGGACCGTGGCATTTGCCGCGGTCATACTCGATCGTGAGAAAATCAGTGCAAGGAAGCCCCAGTCGGTCCCGAATTGTCAGTTTATCATCGAAAACTTGCCGACTATAGTCTTACCCCCATGATCGAGACCGTCAGGAGACTAGGTCGTGGCCGTGGCACTTGCCGGGGCCATATGCGGTCATACTCGGTCGTTGGAAAATTAGCGCGAACAAGCCCAGTCGGTCAGGGATCGTCAGTTTGTCACCGAAAATGTGCCAATTATTGTCTTGCCCCTATGACTGACACCATCGGGAAACCAGGTCGGGGCCGTGGCACTTGTCGCAGTCTCATGCAGTCATACTCAGTCGTGGGAAAATCAGTGGAAATAAGCCCCAGTCGGTCACGAATTGTCAGTTTGTCATCGAAAACTTTCCGATTATAGTCTTACCCGTATGATCGGTAACGTCGGTGGACCAAGTCGGGACCGTGGCACTTGCCGTGGTCATATACGGTCATACTCGATCGTGGGAAAAGCAGTGTAAACAAGCCCCAGTCGGTCCCGAATTGTCAGTTTATCATCAAAAACTTGTCGATTATAGTCTTACCCCTATGACCGACACTGTCGGGAGACCAGGTTGGGGTCGTGGCACTTACCGGGGCCATATGCGGTCATACTCGGTCGTTGGAAAATCAGCGCAAACAAGCCCCATTCGGTTAGGAATCGTTAGTTTGTCACTAAAAACGTGCCAATTATAGTTTTGCCCCCATGACCGAAGCCATCGATAAACCAAGTCGGGGCCGTGGCGCTTGTCGCGGCCACATGAGATCATACTCGGTCGTTGGAAAATGAATGTAAACAATTAGCAGTCGATCACGAATCGTCAGTTTGTCATCGATAAGTTGCAATTATAGTCTTGCGCCTATGACAAGCGCCGTCGGGAGACCAGGTCGGGGCTGTGGCACATGCCGGAGCTATATATGTTCATACTCGGTCGTAGAAAAATTAGTACAAACAAGCCCAAGTTGATCACGAATTGTCAGTTTATCATCGAAAACTTGCCAATTATAGTCTTGTTTCCATGACCGGCACCGTCGGGAGACCAAGTCGAGGCTGTGGCAGTTGTCGAAGCCATACGTGGTCATACTCGGTCGTGGGAAAATAAGTGCAAACAAAGCCCCAGTCGGTAACGAATCGTCAGTTTGTTATTGAAAACTTGCCAATTATAGTCTTGTCCCATGACCGAAACTAACGGGAGACCAAGTCGGGGCCATGGCACTTATCGCGGCTATATGCGGTCATACTCAGTCGTGGGAAAATCAGTGCACAAAAGCCCCAGTCGACCACGAAATCTCCGTTTGTCATCGAAAACTTGACAATTATAGTCCTGCCCCTATCACCAACGTCGTCGGGAGACTAGATCGCGACTATTGCACTTGCTACGACTGTCTGTTGTCATACTCGGTCGTGGGAAAATCAGTGCAAACAAGCCCCAGCGGTCACGAATCGTCAATTTGTCTTCAAAAACTTACCAATTATAGTCTTGCGCGTATGACCGGCACTGTCGGCTGACTAGGTCGGTGTCGTGGCACTTGCTGGGGTCATACTCGATCGTGGAAAAATTTATGCAAACAAGCCCCATTCAGTCATGAAACGTCAGCTTGTGATCAAAAACTCGCCAATTATAGTCTTGCCCCCATCATCAGCAACGTCGGGGGACCAGAACGGGGTCGTGGCATTTGTCGAAGTCGTATACCGTAATACTCGGTCGTGGGAAAATTGGTGCAAACAAGCTCCAATCGGTGACGAATTGTCAATTTTTCATCAAAAACTTGCCGATTATAGTCTTGCTCCCATGATCGGCACCGTCGGGATACTCGGTCAGGGCCGTGGCATTTACCAGAGCCATATGTGGTCGTAATTTGTAGTGGAAAAATCAGTGCAAACGAGCCCCAGTCGGTCACGAATTATCAGTTTGTCATCGAAAACTTGCCAACTATTGTCTTAGCCCCATGATAGGCACCGTCGGGAGCCATATGCGGTCAAACTCGGTCGAGGGAAAATAAGTGCACACAAGCCCAAGTCAGTCACAAATCGTTAGTTTGTCGTCGAAAACTTGCCAATTATAGACGTGGCCCCATGATAGGCACTGTCGGGACACTAGGTCAGGGCCGTGGCACTTGCGCGGCCATATGTGGTCATACTAGATCGTGGGAAAATAAGTGCAGCCCCAGTCGGTCACGAATTGTCAAATTATCATCGAAAACTTCCCGATTATAGTCTTGCCCCATGACCGACATCGTCAGGAGACCAGGTTAGGGCCGTGGCACTTGTCGGGGCCATATGCGATCATACTCAGTCGTCGGAAAATTGGTGCAATCAAGTCCAAGTCGGTCATGAATCGTCAGTTTGGCATTAAAAATTTGCCGATTATATTCTTGTCCCCAGGACTGACACCGTTGGAAGACCAGGTTAGGCCGTGGCCTTTACTGAGGCCGTATACGGTCATACTCGGTAGTGGGAAAATCAACGCAAACGAGACCCAGTCAGTCACAAATTGCTAGTTTGTCATCGAAAACTTGTCGATTATAGTCTTAACCCGATGATCGGCAACGTCAGTGGACCAGGTCGGGACAGTGGCACTTGCCGCGGTCATACTCGATCGTGGGAAAATCAGTGCAAACAAGCCTCATTCGGTCCCGAATTGTCAGTTTATCATCGAAAACTTACCGATTATAGTCTTACCACCATGACCGACACAGTCGGGGGACCAGGTCGAGGCTGTGGCACTTACCGAGGACATATGCGGTCATACTCGGTCATTAGAAAATCAACGCGAACAAGCCCCATTCGGTCAGGAATCGTCAGTTTGTCATCGAAAATGTGCCAATTATTGTCTTGCCCTTATGACCGACACCATCTGGTCATGCTCGGTCGTGAAAAAATCAGTGCAAACGAGCCCTAGTTGGTCTAGAATTGTCAGTTTCTCATCGATAACTTGCTGATTATAGTCTTGCCCCCATGACCGACACCGTCAAGAGACCCGGGTGGGGCCTTGGCACTTGCCATGGTCATATGCAGTCATACTCGATCGTCGGAAAGTTTTTGCAAACAAGCCCCATTCGGTCACAAATTGTCAATTTGCCATCGAAAACTTGCCGATTATAGTCTTTCCCTCATAATCGACACCGTCGAGAGACCAGGTCGGGCCTGTGGCACTTGTCGCGATCACATGCAGTCATAGTCAGTCGTGGGAAAATCAGTGCAAACAAGCCCCAGTCGGTCACAAATCGTTAGTTTGCCATCGAAAGCTTACCGATTATAGTCTTGCCCCTATGACCGACACCGTCGGGAGGCCAGGTTGGGGCCGTGGCACTTGCTGGGGCCATATGCCGTAAATCTTGATCGTGGGAAAATTGGTGCAAACAAGCTCTAGTTGGTCTAGAATTGTCAGTTTCTCATCAAAAACTTACTGATTATAGTCTTGACCCTATGACCGGTACCGTCGGGAAACCTGGGCGGGGCCTTGGCACTTACCGCGGTCATATGCAGTCATACTCAGTCATCGGAAAACTGGTGCAAGCAAGCCCAAGTCGATCATGAATCGTCAGTTTGGCATCAAAAATTGCCAATTATAGTCTTGTCCCCAGGATTGATACCGTTGGAAGACCAGGTTAGGCCGTGGCCTTTACCGAGGTCATATGCGATCATACTCAGTAGTGGAAAAAGCAACGCAAACAAGCCCCAGTCGGTCACAAATTGTCAGTTTGTCATCGAAAACTTACTGATTATAGTCTTGCCCCCATGATCGGCAACGTCGGTGGACCAGGTCGGGACAGTGGCACTTGCCGCGGTCATATGAGGTCATACTCGATAGTGGGAAAATCAGTGCAAACAAGCCCCAGTCGGTCCCGAATTGTCAGTTTATCATCGAAAACTTACCGATTATAGTCTTACCACCATGACAGACATAGTCAGGAGACCAGGTCGGGGCCGTGGCACTTGCCGGGGACATATGCAGTCATACTCGGTCATTGAAAAATCAGCGCGAACAAGCCCCATTCGATTAGGAATCGTCAGTTTATCACCAAAAATGTGCCAATTATTGTCTTGCCCCTATGATCGACACCATCTGGTCATGCTCGGTTGTGAAAAAATCAGTGCAAACAAGCCCTAGTTGATCTAGAATTGTCAGTTTCTCATCGATAACTTGCCGATTACATTTTTATCCCCATGACCGACACCGTCGGGAGACCCAAGTGGCCTTGGCACTTGCCACGGTCATATGCAGTCATACTCGATCGTGGGAAAGTTAGTGCAAACAAGCCATAGTCGGTCACAAATTGTCAATTTGCCATCGAAAACTTGCCAATTATAGTCTTTCCCCTATAATCGGCACCATCGAGAGACCAGGTCGGGGCTGTGGCACTTGTCACGGTCACATGCAGTCATACTCAGTCGTGGGAAAATCAGTGCAAACAAGCCCCAGACAGTCACAAATCGTTAGTTTGCCATCGAAAGCTTACCGATTATAGTCTTGCCCCTATGACCGACACCGTCTGGAGGCCAGGCTGGGGCCATGGCACTTGTTGGGGCCATATGCCGTAAATCTCGATCGTGGGAAAATTGGTGCAAACAAGCTCTAGTCGGTCTAGAATTGTCAGTTTCTCATCGAAAACTTACCGATTATAGTCTTGCCCCTATGACCGGCACCGTCGGGAGACCTGGGCGGGGCGTTGGCACTTGCCGCGGTCATATGGAGTCATACTCGATCGTGGGAAGGTTAGTGCAAACAAGTCCTAGTCGGTCATGAATTGTCAGTTTCTCATTGAAAACTTGCCGATTATAGTCTTGCAACCATGACCGGCACCTTCGAGAGACCATGTCGGGGCCTTGGCACTTGCCGCGGTCATATGCGCTCATAATTGGTAGTTGGAAAATTAGCACAAACAAGCCCCGCTCGTTCAGGAATCGTCAGTTTGTCACTGAAAACGTGCCAATTATAGTCTTGCCTCTATGACCGACACCATCGGGAAACCAGGTCAGGGCCGTGGCACTTGTCGCGATCACATGAGATCATACTCGGTTCTTGGAAAATCAATGCAAACAAGCAGCAGTCGATCATGAATTGTCAGTTTGTCATCAATAAGTTGCCAATTATAGTCTTGCCCCCATGACAAGCGCTGTCAAGAGACCAAGTCGGGGACGTGGCACTTACTGCGACTATATGCGGTCATACTCAGTCGTGGGAGAATCAGTGCAAACAAGCCCCAGTCGGTCACGAAATCTCCGTTTGTCATCGAAAACTTGCCGATTATAGTCTTGCCCCTAGGACTGGCACCATTGGGAGACCAAGTCGGGGCCGTGGCACTTACTGGGGTCATATGCGGTCATACTCAGACGTGGGAAAGTAAGTGCACACAACCCCCAGTCCGTCACAAATCGTCAGTTTGTGATCAAAAACTTGCCAATTATAGACTTGGCCCCATGATCGGCATCGTCGGAAGACTAGGTCGGGGCTGCGGCACTTGCGGCGGCCATATGCGATCATGCTCGGTGGTGGAAAAATAAGTGCAAACCAGCCCCAGTCAGTCACAAATTGTCAGTTTGTCATCGAAAAGTTGCCAATTATAGTCTTGCGCCCATCACAGGCACCATCGGGAGACCTGGTTGGGGCTGTGGCACATGCCGGAGCCATATGTGTTCATACTCGGTAGTGGGAAATTTAGTACAAACAAGGCCAAGTCGATCACAAATTGTCAGTTTATCATCGAAAACTTGCCGATTACAGTCTTGCCCCCTTGACCGGCACCGTCAGGAGACCAAGTCGGGGTCGTGGCACTTGTCAGATCCATATACGATCATACTCGGTCGTGGGAAAATAAGTGCAACCAAGCCCCAGTTTATCACGAATTGTTAGTTTGTCATCGAAAACTTTCCAATTATAGTCTTACCCCCATAACCGACATCGCCAGGAGACCAGTTCACGACTGTTGCACTTGCTGCCGCCGTGTGTTGTCATACTTGTTCGGGGGAAAATTAGTGCAGACAAGCCCCAGTCGGTTACGAATCGTCAATTTCTGTTCGAAAACTTACCAATTATAGTCTTTCGCCTATCACCGGCATCGTCAGCAGACCCGGTCGGTGTCGTGGCACTTGCTGGGGCCATATGTGGTCATACTTAATTGTGGGAAAATTTGTGCAAACAAGCTCCATTCGGTCACGAAACGTCAACTTGTGATAAAAAACTCGCCAATTATAGTCTTGCCCTATGATCGGCAATGTCGGGGGAGCAGATCGGGGTCGTGGCATTTGTTGTAGTCATATACGGTAATACTCGTTTGTGGGAAAATCGATGCAAACAAGGCACAATCGGTCATGAAATGTCAGTTTCTCATCAATAACTTGTCGATTATAGTCTTGCTCCTATGATTGGCACTGTCGGGAGACTCAATCAGGGCCGTGGCACTTGCCGTGGACATATGCGGTCATACTCTGTCGTGGGAAATCAATGCAAACAAGTCAAAGTCGGTCAGGAATTGTCAGTTTCTCATGGAAAACTTGCCGATTATAGTCTTGTACCTATGACCGGCACCGTCAGGAGACCAGGTCGGGGCCTTGACACTTGTCGTAGTCATATGCAGTCATACTTGGTTGTGGGAAAATCAGTGCAAACAAGCTGCAATCGGTCACGAATTGTCAGTTTGTCGTTGAAAACTTGCCGATTATAGTCTTGTCCACATGATCGACATCGTCGGCAGACCAAGTCAGGGCCTTGGTATTTACTGGATCTATATGTGGTCATACTCTGTAGTGGAAAAATTAGTGCAAACAAGCGCCAGTCGGTCACGAATTGTCAGTTTGTCATCGAAAACTTGCGAACTATTGTCTTAACCCCATGACAGGCATCGTCGGGAGACCAGGTTGAGGTCGTGGCACTTACCGGGGCCATATGCGGTCATACTCGGTCGTGGGAAAACAAATGCACACAAGCCCAAGTCAGTTACGAATCGTCAGTTTCTCATTGAAAACTTGCCAATTATAAACTTGGCCCCATGATCGGCACCGTCAGGAGACCAGGTCGGGGCCGTGGCTCTTCCCGTTGTCATATATGGTCATACTAGATTGTGGGAAAATAAGTGCAGCCCCAATCGGTCACAAATTGTCAGTTTATCATCAAAAACTTCCCGATTATAGTCTTGCCCCCATGACGGACACCGTCAAGAGACCAGGTCAAGGCCATGGCACTTGCCGGGGCCATATGCGATCATACTCGGTCGTGGGAAAATAAGTGCACACAAGCCCCAGTCGGTCACAAATTTTCAGTTTCTAATCGAAAACTTGCCAATTATAGACTTGGCCCCATGATCGGACACCGTCGGGAGACCAGGTCAGGGCTGTGGCACTTGCTGGGGCCATATGCAGTCGTACTCGGTCGTGGGAAAATAAGTGCACACAAGCCCCAGTCAGTCACGAATTGTCAGTTTATCATCGAAAACTTCCCGATTATAGTTTTGTCCCCATGATCGACACCGTCAGGAGACCAGGTCAGGGCTGTGGCACTTACCGGGGCCATATGCGGTCATACTCAGTCGTCGAAAAATTGGTCTAAGCAAGCCCAAGTTGGTCATGAATTGTCAGTTTGTCATCGAAAATTTGCTGATTATAGTCTTGTCCCCAGGACTGACACTGTTGGGAGACCAGGTCGAGGCCGTGGCATTTACCGGGGTCATATGCGGTCATACTCAATTGTGGGAAATCATTGCAAACAAGCCCTAGTCATTTTATCATCGAAAACTTGCCGATTATAGTCTTACCCCCGTGATCGACACTGTCGAAACACCAGGTCGGGGCCATGGCACTTGCCGCGGCCATATGTGGTCAAACTCGATCGTGGGAAAAGCAATGCAAACAATCCACAATCGGTCACGAATTGTCAGTTTGTTATCGAAAACTTGTCGATTATAGTCTTGGCGTCATGACTGGCACCGTCAGGAGACCAAGTTAGGATCGTGGCACTTGTTGCGGCCATATGTGGTCATACTCGGTCATGAGAAAATCAGTGCAAACAGGCCCCAGTCGGTCACGAATTGACAGTTTGTCATCGAAAACCTACCGATTATAGTCTTGTCGACATGATCGACATCGTCAAGAGACCAGGTCGGGGCCGTCGCACTTGTCGCGGCCATATGTGGTCATACTCGATTGTGGGAAAATCAGTGCAAACAAGCGCCAGTCGGTCATGAATTGTCAGTTTTTCATCGAAAACTTGCCGATTATAGTCTTGCCCCCATGATCGGCAACGTCGGGGGATCAGGTCAAGACCGTGGCACTTGTCGCGGTTATATGCGGTCATACTCGATCGTGGCAAAATCGTTGCAAACAAGCCCCAGTCGGTCACGAACTGTCAGTTTGTCATCGAAAATTTGTCGATTGTAGTCTTGCCCCTATCACCGGCACTGTCGAGAGACCAGGTCATGGCCGTGGCACTTGCCGCGATAATAAGTGGTCATACTCGGTCATCTGAAAATCAATGTAAACAAGCCCCAGTTGGTCACGAATCGTAAGTTTGTCATCGAAAACCTGCCAATTATAGTCTTGCCCCCATGACTAGCACAGTCGGGAGACTAGGTCGGGGCCGTGGCACTTGCCGAGGCCATAAGCGGTCATACTCAGTCATGGTAAAATCAATGCAAATATGCCCCAATCGGTCTCGATTCATTAGTTTGTCATCGAAAACTTACCAATTATTGTTTTGACCCCATTATCGGCACCGTCGGGAGAGCAAATCGGGGTCGTGGCACTTACCAGGGCCTTATGCGATCATACTCAGTCGTGGGAAAATCAATGCAAACAAGCCCCAGTCGGTCATGAATGTTCAGTTTCTTATCGAAAAATTGACGATTATAGTCTTGCCCCTATAACTAGCGTTGTCGGTAAACCAAGTCAGGGCTGTCACACTTGCTGCGACCATGTGTTGTCATACTTGGTCTTGGGAAAGTCAGTGCAAACAAGCCCCAGACGGTCACGAATCGTCAGTTTATCATCGAAAACTTACCGATTATAGTCTTGCCCCATATGCGGTCATACTCGATCGTGGGAAAATAAACACAAACAAGCCCCAATTGGTCACGAATCATCAGCTTGTCAACGAAAACTTGCCAATTATAGTCGGGTGACCAGGTCAGGGTCGTGGCACATGACGCGTTCATATGCAATCATACTTGACCGTGGGAAAATCAATGCAAACAATCCCCAGTCGGTCACGAATTGTTAGTTTGCCATCGAAACTTAACGATTATAGTCTTGCCCCTATGAATGGCACCATCAAAAGACCATGTCGAGGCCGTGGCACTTACCGGGGCCATATGCGGTAATACTCGGTCGTGGGAAAATTGGTGCAAACAAGCCCCAGTCATCACGAATCATCAACTTGTCATCAAAAACTTGCTGATTATAGTCTTGCCACATGACCGACACCGTTGGGAGATCAGGTCGGGGCCGTGGCACTCGTCGCGGTCATATGCAGCAATTGTCGGTCGTGGGAAAATCAGTGCAAATAGGCTCCAGTTGGTCACGAATTATCAGTTTGTCCTTGAAAACTTTCCGATTATAGTCTTGACCCTATGATCGGCAATGTCGGCAGACCAGGTCGGGGCTGTGGCACTTGTCGCGGCCTTATGCAATCATACTCAGTCATGGGAAAATCAATGCAAACAAGCCCTATTCGGTCACAATTGTCTGTTTCTCATCAAAAACCTGCCGATTATAGTCTTGCCCCCATGATCGACACCATCGAGAGACCAGGTTAGGGTCGTGACACTTACCGGGGCCATAAGCGGTCATACACGGTCGTGGGAAAATTGGTGCAAGCAAGCCCCAGTCGGTCATGAATTGTCAGTTTGTCATCAAAAACTTGCTGATTATAGTCTTGTCCCCAGGTCGACACCGTCAGGAGACCAGGTCAGGGCTGTGGCAATTACTGAGGTCATATGCGGTCATACTCGGTAGTGAAAAAATTGGTGCAAACGAGCACCAGTCAGTCATGAATTGTCAGTTTGTCATGGAAAACTTGCGGATAATAGTTTTGCCCCCATGATCGACAATGTCGGGGGACCAGATCAGGGTCGTGGCACTTGTTGCGGTCATATGCAGTCATACTTGTTTGTGAGAAAATCATTGCAAACAAGCCTCAGTCGGTCATGAATTGTTAGTTTCTCATCTAAAACTTGCTGATTATAGTCTTGCCCCTATGATCGGCACCGTCGGGAGACCAGGTTAGGGCCTTGGCACTTACCGCGGTCATATTTAGTCATACTCGTTCGTGGGAAAATTACTTCAAACAAGCCCTAGTCGGTCACGAATTGTCAGTTTCTCATCAAAAACATGCCGATTATAGTCTGACCCCCATGACCGACACCATCGGGAGATAAGGATGGGGTCGTGGCACTTGCCGGGGCCATATACGGTTATACACGGTCGTGGGAAAATTGGTGCAAGGAAGGCCCAGTCGGTCACGAATTGTCAGTTTGTCAAGAAAAACTTGCCGATTATAGTCTCGTCCCCAGACCGACACCGTTAGGAGACCAGGTCAGGGCTGTGGCAATTGCTGAGGTCATATGCGGTCATACTCGGTAGTGGAAAAATCGGTGCAAAGGAGCGCCAGTCATTCACGAATTGTCAATTTGTCATTGAAAACTTGCGAATAATAGTTTTGCCCCCATGATCGAAAATATCGGGGGACCAGATCGAAGCCGTGGCACTTGCCACGGTCATATGCAATCATAATTGATCGTGAGAAAATCACTGCAGACAAGCCCTAGTCGGTCATGAATTGTCAGTTTCTCATCGAAAACTTGCCGATTATAGTCTTGCCCTATGGTCGGCACCGTCGGGAGACCAAGTCGGGGCCTTGGCACTTATTGCGGTCATATTTAGTCATACTTGGTTGTGAGAAAATCAGTGCAAATAAGCCCTAGTCGGTCACAAATCGTCAATTTGTCATCGAAAACTTACAAATTATACTCGTTCATGGGAAAATTTGTGCAAGAAAGCATCAGTCGGTCAGGAATTGTCAGTTTAACATCTAAAACTTGCCGATTATAGTCATGTCCCTATGACCGACACCGTCAAAACACCAGGTCTGGGCTATGGCATTTACCGGGGCCATATGTGGTCATACTCGATAGTGGAAAAATTAGTGCAAAAGAGCGCCAGTCGGTCACGAATTGTCAGTTTATCATCGAAAACCTACCGATTATGATCTTGCCCCCATGATCAGCACCGTCGGGGGACTAGATCGGGGTCGTGGCACTTGCCACTGTCATATGCAGTCATAATCGATCGTGGGAAAATCAGTGCAAACAAGCCCCAGTACGTCACGAATTGTAAGTTCATCATCGAAAACTTGCCGATTATAGTCTTGCCTCCACGACCAGCACTGTTCGGAGACCAAGTCGGGGCCTTGGCACTTGCCGCTGCCATATGCGGTCGTACTCGTTCATGGGAAAATTTATGCAAACAAGCCCTATTCGGTCACAAATTATCAGTTTGACGTCGAAATCTTGCCGATCATAGTCTTGCTCACATGACCGGCATCATCAGGAGACCAGGTCGGCACCGTGGCACTTATCGTGGCCATATGTAGTCACACTCGGTCGTGGGAAAATAAGTGTAAACAAGCCCCAATCGGTCACGAATTGTCAGTTTGTCATTGAAAACTTGCTGAATATAGTCTTGCCAC
>JANSVA010028136.1:0-14465 GCA_025504915.1 Erythroxylum reticulatum | reverse complement strand
AGTGGTTAAAAACGAAGATATTGCAGTTTTTCTCCATAAGGTTTATCGAAGAATAAAGTTCCATTTTTTGGTTTTTTTTTCTTATTATTGCATCAAAGTGGTATATATGTGCTTAGCCTTGAAAAACGCAGTGAAAATCATCATTTTTTGGGGAGGGGAGCAACAGCGTCATGTGCGTGTGCTAGCACCGCGATGAGGTGACATTGTCTGGCATAAACCAAATACTTGGTGCAAGAGTGAACGTACGCGTATTTGGCACGTGCGTGACATATATCAACATCGGTGGGCCCATCTATAGGTTATGACATGTGCGTGACAAATGCCAGAAGACCTAGATCTGTCTTCTGGGAGTTCAATGCAAGTGTGTGGAACACACGTAGCCTCGTCAACATATGCAAGCTAACGTCAGTAGGTGACGCGTCTGGCTGACGTCGGTGCTACAATAACGCTGATGTCAGATGTACGGACATCCAAAGAAACTTAAAAATTTTAGAATTCTCGTAAAGGTACCCTAGGTCATTTTAGTTCAACTTCCAGATCGAGGGAATTTATAAAGTGAGTTTTTATTTTTTGGATTTATTACATGAGTAATAAATTAAACTTTAACTCTAAAAAAGGAAATGACGTATTCTCAAGTCGATTTTGAGTGAATTTTTATGCTTTAGACTTCACATAAGGGAGATACTTTAGGTTTTCGTGTCTCGGGTCATATGTTCATTGTTCGAAATACCATGATGGTTATTTAGATTAAGATTTTTCGCTACAAAAGTATCAAATAAAGTTTACTAATAATGTTTTCAACATTAGTATGTGGTAATTAGAATGTGCATCTAGTTTTGCATTTATTGATGGAATATTATCACATCTAGTATGCCTATAAAGAATGTGAGGATAATATAAAGATGTATTCCTTGTGTTTGTGGACTTTTTTGGTACTGATGAGAATGTAGTCACTAAAGTGGCCTTTTGAGTCAGTATTTTGAATTGTTATTCTTAAATGTTAGGGGATGTCTCTGGTTTCATGTTTGGTTATTCTACCCATAGATGTTGGCCTTATATGAGATTTTTGAGATGTGTATAAAGGCATTAGATAGAGGAAAGTCGTTGTTTGAATGATCTATTCACCCACAAGTGGTAGTGTCATAAGAATTGATGGTTTATACTCTGATCGCTTTTATTTGGAGGTCTATTTACATATATTATGTATTCAACCCATAGGTGTTTTATAATATGTATGACCAGATTCTCAGTATAGATACTATTTAATGGCATTGAGTATCGATGTTATCCTACATTTATGTTGATCCTTACATTGTCATTTTGCAGTCATCTTTTCTGTCAGTAATATCAATATCACCATTAAAACCCTTCCTGGTTTCAATTCAAAGAAGTGGATAGAGGATGTATTGAATGCAATGGAGAGGGCAGAAGTTGATATGGCCATACGTACAAATGGGCCATCTCCACCTATATCCAGAAGCTTGAGGGCTCATTAAGTAGCCTATGAAGCTTGGGATCAGTCGAATAGAATGTGTTGCATGACCATTAAGAGATCCATACCTGACTATCTACTTAGTGTACTTACAGACACAGACATATCGAAGGAGTTGCTTTATAATGTCTCTCAGAGGTACACGGTCTCATTTAATATTAAAATAAGTGCCTTGATGAAAGAATTATTCTCCATGAGGTATACTGGAGAAAGGGGAGTGATGGAATACATATTAAGAATCATCCATCTTCACAGTAAACTGAAGATGCTAAATATTCATCTTCCTAATGTCTTCATAGTTCGTTAGACTCTGAACACACTCGCTTCAAAGTTTTATAATTTGGTGATGACATATTATTTATTGGATGAGGAATAGGACTTCAATGCTTTGATTGCCCATTGTGTTGTTGAGGAGGAGAAACTCAATATTGCTACTCCTATAGCCCTCAAAGCAACTAAAGGGAAGGAAAAGGTGAAGCCCGTTAATTTCAAAGTTAGAAAGTATAAATCTTGTCCACATGTTAATGCTGGTCAATCCAGTACTGGTAAAGGTCCTACAGAAATAAAGAAGCCAACAGTGTAAGGTCTGGAAGAAAAGAACGAAACCATCAGGTAAATCCTTGGCTTATTAATTTATGAATCCAATTATGATATAATCACATTTGGTTTTTAGTGGTTAGATAAGGGAGCATCTAATTGAGTTGCCTCCACGATAGAGCCAACTAAAGTGAAGGAGAAACTGATGGTTGGTAACAATAAAGAAGCGGATGTAATATTGTTATGAACCTTTATACAATGTTCATTTTGGTTTTACAAAATATAATTTACATTTGATATTTGTATCAAATTTAGACAAAGAAAGTTATCGTTTTTATAAGTAATGCTTCTATTATACAGTTGTTGTTTAATACAAAACATATTGTACAACTTTCTTGTCGTATGGTTTATATAGAATGTGGCTTACCCTGAATTAGATATATGCTTCTCTGTATTTTGTCAAATAAGTTATAAAAGAAGAACCCTAATAAAGGATAAATCATATGTGCTATGGCATAAAGTGCGAGCTACATTTCTAGAGCTAGGGTTGAGAGATTGATTAAGAAAACTTTCTCACAACTTTGGATTTTGTGATCTAGAAACATATGTTGACTGTTGTAGGAGTAAGTTGACTAAAGTAAGGTAAAATGGGTCAACTTGTGCTTCTGACTTCTTGGGTTTGATACATATGGATATAAGTAGACCTTATATAGTTGCATTATACAATTTTAGTTATGTTCTAACATTTGTTGACGATAATTCCCATTACAGTTTATGTGTTCTTACTTAAGAAAAGTTTGAAGTTCTTGATGGGTTCAAGATCTCTAAGACTGAGGGTTAAAAACGAATTGGAAAAATCTAGCAAGATAATCAAATTTGACCATAAAGGAGAGTACTATGGTAGACATGGTATTGCAGGACAAGAAAAGGGTTTGTTTGCTAGGTATTTGGAATAATTGGACTAGTGACTCAATTCACTATGCTGAGTAATCCTAAGCAAAATGGTGTGTTGTTGAAAGACATAACTGTACCTTAAAGGACATGAAGAAGTAAATGCAAAATAGGACTAATCTACTTGATTATTTAAAATGGTGAAAACCAACCTTGCATACTTTCATGTATGGGGTTGCCCTGTAGAGCTAGGATAATCCTTATGAAAGTAAATTACAAGCTCATTCTACTCATTGCTATTTAGTCGGATATCCTGACAACTTTAAATGCTACAAATTCTAATGTAGAGAAAGGAGGGGTCAAAATAGTGGAATCATAAACATCTAAGTTTTTGGAATACTGTGACTATGATGATGATGGGTCCTTTGACCCTTAGGTTGGATATTATAGTTATTACGTATCTGTCACTCACATAGCAAGATCTAGTGGATCTAAGTCTTAGTACCATGCTTATGAAGGAACAAAAACCTATACCTATTCAAGCAGAGGTTCCTGGGATACAAGAACCAATGCAGTTATGTAGATGCACTAGAATGAGACAACCTGCTATCCCATATGGTAACATATTCTATTTGGTGAACATTATTATGATATTAGACATGTTACTTTTATAAAAGTTGTTTTTCAAACTAATGCAGATTTGTAGTGGGATGCAATGAATGATGAAATGCAATCTATGAAGCATAATAAGGTTTGGGAGCTAGTTAATTTATTGTGAAATTGTAAACCTATTAGTTGTAAATGACTTTCAAGACCAAAAGGACTCAAGATAAAGTTTCGCAGTTTAAGGCTAGCTCAGTTGCTAGAAGGTTCACTCAAAGAGGAAGGTTTGTCTCTCTCATATCTTCGAAGGATACATTTCGAGTGATTATGGCAATTATTGCTTATGATGATATAGAGTAACATCAGATAGTTGTCAAAACTATTTTTCTAAATAAAGAAATTTATAAAAAGGTTTACATGGTACAAACTGAAGGATTTTAGGATCTAGATATAACTAACATGGTTTATACGTTAATCAAATCAATATATGGTTTACAACAAACCTCCTGAAAGTGATACCTCATAATTGATGAGGTTTGACCTCTTTTAGTTTTATGGAAAATAAAGTTGAAAGATGTTTGTATTATAAGGTCAGGAGGAGCAAAGTTATCTTCCTATTATTGCATGTAGATGATATATTGCTCACATCAAATGACTTGACCATGTTGTATCAGGTTAAGCAACTTTTAGCCAAGAATTTTGACATAAAGGACCTTGGTGAAGCATCTTTTGTCCTAGGTATGTAGATTTACCAGGATAGATCTCAACACTCATTAGGCCTCTCGCAAGGTGCATACATTAAGTGAGTGCTATAAAGTTTACTATGGATGATTGTAAACCTGTTGTAGCACCATTCTCTCATAGTGAGAGATTATCTTTAGCACAATGTCCAAAGAATAAAGTAAGAGAGAGGCTATAAGGAATGTTCCAGATTCTAGTACGTTTGGTAGCCTGATATATGCCTAAATATACAGTAGGTCGAACATTGCATTTATTGTTAGATTGTTGGGTCAATACCTAGCTGACCCCAGGTATAGACCACTGAAATGTAGTTAAACGAGTATTGAGATACTTAAAGAGAATCAAGGATCATATGTTGACATATAGAAAAGTCAGCAAACTAAACCTTATAGGAAATCTAGATTCGGATTTTAGCTATATGTTCAGAAGATAGGAAGTCCATATCAGAATAAGGCTTTAAGTTTGCAGATGGTACAATGTCGTGGAAGAGTGTCATATAGAGACGGGTGACTGCCTTGACCATAAATGTCGAGTGTATGCTATGGGGCTGCTTTATAGGCAATTAGGCTTAGAAAATTGATTTTTAAGTTGTCTGTGGTTGATTCAGTGACTAGACCTATTCGATTGTACTGTAATAATTAATAATCTTGCTATTGTGTTGTTTAGAAACAACAATAAGAATATCACAGGGTCTTAACGTTTGGAGGTCAAATAGTTGACCATAAAGAAGTTGATACAAAAATGGTGACATTGAGGTGAAGCATTTGAGGATTAAAGAAACGTTAGTCGATCTTTTAACTAAAGGACTTCGCCAACTTGTGGTTGAAAGGCAAGTATATAGTAAGAGTGATTTGAAGTCCTTAAACATTATTAGTTAAGGGTCATTATGTTTGCTCCATGTATATTTGTACATTTATACATTTTGATGTAATATGACAGAATGGCGGTTCATCAATAAAGATGATCATCGTTTATCCTCAATACTACATGTTATCATACCTAGTCATAATACATGTGAAAATCTTAAGATTCGTGTCAATACTAAGCATGTTATAGGTCATTTGGCATATAGACAGTTGACCTTGAGCCTATGTCATTAGGACACATACAATGTAATATGTATATCTGTGGATCTTGACATAACATAAGGGATATAAAATTCAATCCCATAAAGGTTCTTTGATGCAATTTAGCATTCAGTTAGAGAACATAAAGGTTTTCTCTAATATTGTTTAGCATTTGGTAAGAGAAAACAAGTTTTTTCTAATGCAGTTTCGGTGAGAGAAAGTAAGATTTCTCTACTACGGTTTAGCATATGCAGTTTAGCATAAATTTTGGACAAATCGAGACCTACAAATGAAGATGATACAGTTTAGATCATACAAGTATTATCTTAGTTTTCTACACTCCATTTTTCCATTCATATTAGTGAGGTATTAGATATGTGAGATTGTATTGGATCTGTGTCACATATGATACATACATTTGATACTTTTCGATATCAAAAGCCTTGCGGAACGGAATGATAGACTTTTGTTATCTTTGGATCAATGTTTTGTTTTTAAACTTGATCGACCAATATAGTAGCATAACTTAACCGAATTTTAAATTTGTTTTTAAATTTGAGTCAATAATACAATTAATTATTGTCCAAGGAGGAGAATGTTAGAAATTTTCCTATTTAGTATACAACAATTAATTGTAATTTTTAATTTTTTAATAACTTATTAGTTAAGTTATGTAATTTGATCTAGATAAAGATAAGAAAGTGGCCAAATAAATGATATGGATTAATGGGCCAAAATTTAGGAGGAAAATTTACCCTAATTAGTGTAGACAAAACCCATATTGAGCTTGTGATAGGGAGGCCCGATATGGATGTTATATAAACAAGGTTAAGGACTTATGTAGCTGTTGTAGCAAATCATGAATGTAAGGATACTTTGACCCATTCAGAGGTTCACGTATACAAAAAGCTAAAGAAAGACTTTGACGCGTCTCAGTGAGCAGATCCTGTAAAGGTATCAGTGAATTTGCGTTCATTTCAACTTCAGAAAGATTGTTTGAAGTTATGGAACTAAAATTATGTATTTTCTGTATTTCTTCGTTTATTTCCCTTTCACATTAAATTTGGGACACGTATTAAGACTTATGATACGTGTTACATTCAAGTGATAAGATGTATTGAAATAATCAAAATAGTAAAAGATAACTATACTGAAAGGCTTATATTACTTTATTGCATATCAAGAAAAAGGCTAAGATTGATTGAATCAATCTCGGCTTGATAAAACACAAATAGCAACAAAAAAAAAAAGAATTGCATAAAATTTAACTTAGTATCAAACTCTATGCAAAAGGATGATAAAATCTATTCTTGGACAACATAGGAACGTTGTCCACTAGAAAATAAAAACATTTGTGCATTATCTTCCCTACAAAATAAAACCATACTCTTCGTCAACACAGATTTATGTATAAATCTACAAAAATTCTGAATAACACCATGATGAATAACATCCCAAAGCTTATGTAAAAGATGTTCGTGTCTATAAAACCATCATCTTAATTTTCTTCTTTATTCCTAAAATTATTGGATGGATGTGTTACACCGCAACTTTTGACAATGGTGGTCAACGTAAGAAAAAGTTTTCCTTATAACTTTTATTATCAAATGTTGCAAATTGAGAAACCATATCAGGTGTTTTTCCTAATATATTATTATATTCAACACTAAAAACAACAAGAAAATGTAATTGAATGAGTTAGGGAGGTAAGTTCCCACCTAATTATTATATGAAAGAACAAAACTTTCAATTTTTTGAAGATTTGAGAATGTAGATGGCATTGTTTTGACCAACTTGTTATGAGATAGATTCACTTGAATTATGTCTAAATTTCTAGTTTCAAAAGTAATATCTCCTATCAAAGCTTTGTTTGATAAATCAAGCCCAGAGAAGTATGCAAAAATCTTACCTATGTAAGTATATGATATACTTTTGGTTGTGAAATACAAGCGAATAGGCCTTGATGATATTAAGTTGTTATAGAAAATTTTTAAACCCAACTCTATAAACGAAGTCATTATTAACACTTATCCTTAGACAAGAAAGAATACAATTAGATAGATAATTAGATATATCCCAAATTTAAGCATCTACCAAGCCATTATGTAATGCCACCAAACACATTATTATGACTAAGATCAATGACCAACATTTTCTCACAATCAAAGCCATTTAGCAATGATCCTTAAAGCCTATTATTTTATAAGTAAACTTATGATATAAATGGACAAAACAAATTTGGAAATAGTATTCCATCAAATTTATCGTGTAAGAGGTCAAAAAGTTCAAGTTTAGTCATATTTGTGATCTACCAAGGTATTCCACCATATAGATTCTTATGACTCAAATCCAATATACCCAAGTTGTTGCTTTTAGACAAGCTATTAGGGATACTTTATGTAAATTGGTTTCTGTCTAATTGCAGCCACACCAAATATGTTAAGGAGGCATTTCCTGGGGACATTCAAATTTGCAACTTGTTGTTTGACAGCTTAAGTATGGATAATTCCTAACAACCTTTTATCAAGATAACCAATAGTTTACTTGACAATCTGTTGTTGGACAAGTCTAAACTATCCAACACATTCATATTGCCCAACAAGGAAGGTATGATGTCACTGAAATTGTTATTAGACATGTTCAAAGACCTTAACGTAAGAAAGTATACTTCAATTTTTTATGGGATTTGTTCAAATAATTCATTTTCAAAGCTATTTAAATTCCACAAATTCATATGAAATTGAATTAGCACCTTCAGAAGTCCCATAAGAGAAGTATTCTTTGGAATTAATAATATCAATTTTTTGTTGTTCTGTAAAGACCAACGAGGGATTACACTCTCAATATCCTTATATAGGAATGAGTATGAGACAAGCTCATCAATAGAAATTCATCCACAATCATTGCATTGACCATCAAACTAAACTATTCAATAATTAAAATCATTAAGTTCATAATATCTTCATGTTTGGTTAAGACTTACCATGTATTATTTGATATCCAATAAACAAGTAGAAGTTTTGAAAACATGAAATTTGACTTGATAATATTTGTTGTTGTCAAAATCACTAATATTTTGTACCACTTCTTTAACATTTAAAAATAATTATTTAAATCATAAATAATAATGCAACAAATTGGTTAAATGAATACTTGACTATTGAAAAATATATATGCAGTCATCATTATATATTTCTTTAAACAAACTACCAAAATAATGACATCTATATTCACATTCTCTACCTATCACAATATAAAAAATATAAATTCATATAACATATAATTATTAAATTTATAAAATAAAAAACCAAAATGCCATAAATTATAGAGTTTACCTCAAATATTTTTTAGTACCTAACCAACTTCTCGCACACATTAAGACTTCTAAAGCTATTAGATGAAGCCAACTTCAATGAAAACTTACTAACTGACTACTAGTCCTAAAAGCTAACTTAAAAGTAACTATAGATACTGGGATAACTAAAAAATCTCGTGCAATTACTTGCATAATTAGATATTGAGCTTCATTCAACTTCCACTATGTTGACATATTGAAATGCTCTTTAGTTATGTTCACAATAAAAACTTCCAAATAATTTCCAACTTTATCCTACTCTATGAAATCCTAAACCCTTTTTTCCCTTTATGAATTCCTTTAAATTGAAACTTAAGCCAGTAAATTTCTTCCTTAATAAAGATGTAATAATAGAAGTTAAAGTTGATAATAAACTATAGTAATCTAACTCTTTATCCATTCTTGATTGATATTCATCAAATAATTCATACTAAAACTATCTAGTGATAAAAATATATACTTTAGCTTGATTATCATAAAACTTTCAAAAATAATATTTAATTAAAAAAGCTTATACCTTACATCCTAAACAATGGTAGTTATTATAGTATTACCAATTCCATTCCAATTATTGTTAAACAAATTTCATCATCTTTTTTGTCATTATTTGAATCACTTTATTAGAAGACACGATTACTTAGAGAATGTTAACTTTATCTCATAAATGTTTACAAAATAAATATGAGAAGTTAGATATTTTTTGACAAACAACTCAATGAAAATGTTAAACACCTCTAATGTAAGGCCCCAAAATATACCTTAGGTGAAATGTTACATGTTTATGAAAGTATACGTATGATAGGTGTTAAAAATTGAGATAAGATTGAGCATATGACTTGAAATTTTGGTTGATGAATTATAGTTCATGATTGGAATTAATTTATTCCATTAGAGAATCAAGGTAATTAAATGTAAATTTGGTCTAGGAAAAATTAGAATGACTAAGCCTAAGAATTAGTGACATTTGGCTTAGCTAATACATTAGCAAATGGCCTAATTGAATGGTGACATTTGGCAACCACATAAGATGACATGTAGATGGCTTCTTTGAAGGGCATGTAGCATACCTTCAGGTGTGAAATGTGGCCATAGTAAATCATGACACCTTGTAAAGCAAGTGCTGATTCATTTCAGCTCATTTGGAGTTTCTGCAGTCTCTCTCTCTCTGATTGTATTCTCTCCACCGAAACCCCTCCCATTTTTTCTTAACTTTTGGAATTTTGCTAGAGTTTGGATTATCAACCGAAGGTTTAGCTAGGTTCTTGAAGTATTTGAAGTATAGTAAGGTAAGTGAATTATAAACTTGGTATCCTGTCATAACATGTGTTGTTTGATGTTTGAAATGGATCAATTGTGTACTAAATTAGGAAAGAATTGAACTTAGATACATGTTAGAAACTGGTTAGGAATTGTAGTTCCACTGGACAGGTATCAGTAGTTTAGCCATCTCTTGCCCTGTAGGTATCCAAATTAGATGAATTTAAATTCAAATTAAACCAGAAACATATATCTACAAACTTTATGAAAGATTCGAATTTGATTTATGTCACTAAGTGTATCAAATTTTGGCTTGAAGATGAGTTTCTAGATTCTGTCACTGTTTGTGAATAGTATGTAGTGTTTGGAGATAACTTTCAAAATTCTGAACCAAATTACACAAAATTAGTGTCATTAGAAACTTAAGACATAAAGGAACAATTTTTTAGAAGAATTTTTATCCTAAATCTTCATTTTCATTTTCAAAAAGTCTGTGTAAAATTGTCCTAAAAGTCTATTTTGGGGAAGAGCTGGAAGAAGTTAGAATAAAAGGGTTTGCATGATCGTGCACAAGCACGATCATGACTCTTAAGGGTCATAAATGGTTTCACGATCATGCATAAGCATGATCGTGACTTAGGAAGTCAATTGGAAGTGCACGATCATGCACAAGCACGATCGTGCACAGTGGATGTGTTCTGCTTTTTGACAACTTTGAACATCCTTCACTCTTTTGGCTATAATTTCTTTTCCTAACCTCCAAATGACTTGAAAATTGAACCAATAAACTCCTAACACATTTTCATTCCTCTCCATAAAAATTTATAGCCATCTGAATTCATTTGGGAAAGATTGATTGATGAATTTAGGATGAAAATGATGAAGTCTGCTGGATTGTGATAAATGAAGTGTTTTCATTGAACATACTTCAATATTTAGACCATATTTTGATCTGTAGATATCCAAATGAGTTGATTTTTGATTCAGATTAAACTAAAGACATATGAATACAAATTCTATGAAGAAATTGAATTGTAATTCTGTCAGTAAGGATTTCAAAATCAAGATTAAAGTTAAGTTAAGAGCTTTGTTGCAGTTAAGAACAGTCTAAAGAGAATTTGTCATTAAGAATAAATTGTTGTTTACCAAATGTTTAGGTCTGGAATTTTGAGATGTTATATGAATGAATGAGAGTTTGGATATTTTATGACATATTAGCTTGTTTAGAATCTATGATTGTGTCAAATTGAACAAAGTTGAATATTTTGCAATATGTTCCTCATATGAGGATTCTTAAATGAACTTGTTTTCTTTTAAAATTGTTAAGTCCTAGTTGTGGGTAAATAGGCATGCCTAGAAGGGTCTGTAGTTACTCCTATGAAACTTCGGTGTCTCCTGTTACTAACACTTCGATGTCTCCTATTACTGACACTTCGATATCTTCTAATTTTGACACTTCGGTATCATTTGTTATTGAGGTATAAGTCTCTCCTGTTCTGTGATACTGATCACAATATCTCCTGTATAAGTCTCGTTACCACTTATGTAAAATAAATTAGCAGTCTAACTTGTTTTGTATTTTGATGCACGTTTAGTTTGGATATAAATAAAGTCTGCTATGGTTAAAATCATGTTCTGATCTGAAGGGTTTATAACCTATTCTGATATTCAGTTTTGTCATCTGTACAATCTGTTCTGATACTTAATTGATTGGCACTAGCATGAGAAATGTTCTCGAGCGATATATCATATTCTGTTCTGAAAGCCATTATGCTTGAATTGTTCTTTAATATAAACCTTTAATGATTCCTTATGATATAAATTGATTCAATATATGTGGAGGTTAGGTGACTGTTAAACAATTACCAGTTTATGCATGATTTAGTTATTCCCCACTAAGCTTTATGCTTAGCACGGTAGATTTACCCCGTGTAGGTTCAGAGAGAAGGGTATAAAGACTGGGACAAAGTCAACCATAGTGGTCAAAGGAGATTGAGTTTTGTTTTGAAAAAATGTATATTTGAGTTTATTTTTGAGTTGTATCTAATAAATGACGACTTTTGAATTTGTTTGAAGGTTTGTAATAACTATAATATAGGATGGAATGGGATTTAAGACATGTTTGTGATAAGTTCAATATGTATAATGTATTTTGTTTGTAACTCAACTTGTAATGAAATATAATGTATGTTTTCCTGAATTGGTTTTAAGGAAGATTTAGAATGCTTTGGTTTGATTGTACTATTTTGTGTGACATCCATATATTCTTCCAGGGGATATGTGGGTGTTACATCAAACTTCTCACAAATTTATTTTGCCAACTCCCATTACTCATCTGTTGGTAAAAAAGTATACTAAAACTCTTATTATCTCAAAATGATAAACATACTAATGTACTTAATTTCTGACTCAAGCATTTTAAATATTGAATTTCGCCTTGTTGGAATCTAGTCGTAACTTCCTACTATAGAGAATGTATAGCTGTCCTTTCTTTAGACTTTCAATATATTTCGGTGTTGGCACTCAAATACTCTCACTATCCCATATTGCTTATATCACTTCTTTAATTATTTTTAACTCATTCTTTGTAATCAAATTTAGTATACACATAACATAACGTACATGAAAGAACCTCTCATCCATCAATAAGCTTGTAACTCTTAATTCGCTTTTAGCTTTGTCAATCATAGCATCAATCATGCTATAATTATCCAAAGTTATAGTTGACAACTCTATGTCAAAGTTCTAATACATTAAACAATCTATTATTACATTCATTACCCTTTCACTTCTATGAGGCACTAGAACATAAATGAACCTACCATTTATGAATAAAATTAAAGATCAATTATAGTAAAATTAAAGAACAAATGATACCTAAATCAAATAACCTTATTCATCTCAATATGTAACTACATATAGTCTAATTATTGCCAATATAATATGATGTCTCAATCATATAACCTTCTTTTGATTTTCATATATTTGTATATCTAATGTGATTATAACTCACGCATCATTAAAAAAAATATCGTTAATAGAAAACTCTTTTGTGCATCATAAATCTTGAAGATGTCCTTTTTAATGGTATTTCGAGTAGGAATATTAAAAGATATTCCTATTGACATTAATGTTTTGAAAACAAACCAAAGATTAAATCGCTAAAGTAAGAGGTTTAAGATTTAAAGGTTTAACTGATATTAGACTGTCATAAAATCAATACATAGTAAAGATTAAACAAAATTTAAAAACTTAAAATATGATTGAAGAAAGAAATTATCCTTGCCCATCCAAGAAGTTGAAGTTTAATTGAAGAAGAAGATTATTATTAAAATTAACTAGATTATTTTGGTTTACAAAAATTGATTAGTTTATGAAAAAATAGGTTGCTTACTTAATAAACCAACTATTTCTTAATAACAACAATTATTAAGGTAAACCGAAATGAAAAATTGGTCGATTCAAGCTTTTTACGATTGAATTGACCAAATAGATTTGATTTTTTAATCATTGAGTGACATAACAAACATCATAAAGTCTTGGTGATCCACATTTGAGAGTGAATATTCATGCTTTATGATTGCCTCCATAAATAAATACTTGGACTTTTAGGATCATAAACTATTCTAGTCATTTCATTTCTTCCTTTTATTAGATTAAATGTGAAAAATATTTGATCTCTTAATACCATTTCTCTTTTATTATATGTTGATATGGCTTAAATGTAAAGTTTAGGAAAGCGGAATGCGATGCATCATACAAATTAGCCAAGATAGGGGAACTAGTCCACCTGCCTCTTCTGGGATTTTTTTTAGATAACAAATTCTTATTTATGAGCAAAAAAATGGCACTCTCGCTAAACTGACGTGAAAGAGACAAAAGCATCTTGTTAGTTTGGTTGAGTCAAGCAATTTATGGTAGTACTTCCATTTTACTTTATCAACTATCTCGCTTATTTTAATCCTTATGAAGTGATTTCAAACATTAATTTTTATAATAACTCTTTTTATTTGAATTGTTTCGTCACATATTATATGATCATACATCATATTAGAACTTTCTATTGTGTTGGTTTGTGTTATTGAGGGGTTAACTTCATCCATCTTAAATAATTACTGGTGATAAATACACTAATTAAAGATTTTTTTCCTAATATAGGCTAAAAGCCTAAATTGGGACTTAATCTTTTTGAGTTTGATTAGTTTGAGACTTAAACTTGTAACCTGCTCATAAAAGGTCTAAAATTTCACAAATCTGCTTAATTTAAGAATTTTTTACATCAAAATTAGAGCATGTTTTACATGTACATGCAGGTCAGTTAGTCTTTAGCCACAGGTCAGTTAGTCTTTAGCTATGGGTTTGTTGTTCGTATTATCTTGCTATCGATTTGCTACAACTTTATTCAAGTCGTAGCGTCAATATTTTATGTGGCTAAAATTTGTTTCTTTTTACATAATTTAAAACATCTTGTTGGAGGGTGGAGGAGGGGTTGTTAACTATAATTGGATGAAACATTTGTATT
>JANSVA010028096.1:0-14466 GCA_025504915.1 Erythroxylum reticulatum | reverse complement strand
GGTAAAAATAGTCTTCTTGAAAGTTGTAGAGGGTCTTTCCAGCTTTCCAACGATATAAAGTTTGTGAATTTTGGATAACGGAGTCGAAAGATACGAGCATTACAAGTTATGAGGTTTCATCATCTTAGTTACTGTTTATCGTCTTAGTTTGACTTTTTGCGTCTCAGTTTGACTGTCTCAGTTACTATTCATCCTATCATTTCAGTTACTGTTCATCATCTTAGTTTGACTTTTTGCGCCTCAGTTTGACCGTCTCAGTTACTGTTCATCCTATCATCTCATTTTGGCCAGAACATCAAATTTGATCCTCTAGATGATAGAATTGGTCTTTAAGGTCTTCATGAGACTTGTAGATCTTGAAGTTCTCTTTATTTTCATATAAATAACACCTAAATATGAATTTTATACAGAAATTTATACCTATTTTTCTGATTGGTCTTAATATGACGTCAGCAATCGTCTTATGACGTCAACATCGTCTCATTTTGACCAAAACATATTCTAATCCAAATTTGATCCTCTAGATGATAGAATTGGTCTTTAAGGTCTTCATGATAGTTGTATATCTTGAATTCATATTTATATTAATATAAAGAACACATAAATCTGAATTCTGTATAGAAAGTTATATCCATTTTTTCGATTGGTCTCAATATGACATCAACAATCGTCTCATGACGTCAGCATCGTCTCATTTTGGCCAGAATATTTTCTAGTCCAAATTTGATCCTCTAGATGATAGAATTGGTCTTTAAGGTCTTCATAAGAGTTGTAGATCTTGAAGTCCTCTTTCTATTAATCTAAATAAAGACTAGATCTGAATTCTATACCGAAAGTTATACCCATTTTTCTGATTAGTCTCAGTATGACGTCAGCATCGTCTAATTTTGTCCAGAACATATTCTAGTCCAAATTTGATCCCCTAGATGATAGAATTGGTCTTTAAGGTCTTCATGAGAGTTGTATATCCTGAAGTCCTCCTTCTATTTATCAAATAGATACCTTAATCTGAGGTATCTAGTGAAGGTTATGCCTGATGTCCTAATATAGGTTTAGTATGGCGAAGGGCGAGTACTGCTTCCATGTTTGATTCCGAATGTTGGGCTTCAGAGTTGGGGTCCAGCAAATAGTGTAGAAGATTACATCATGGAGTTTGAGCATTTGATCACTAGTTGTGACTTGAGGGAAATCGAGGAGGTAGTTTGTCTAAGATTCCTCAAGGCCTCAAAATTGACATCCAAGACATGGTAAGCTTCTATCCTTATAAGACTTTGCAAGAATTAAAAAGGCTTGCCATGAGAAGTGAATTGTCTCTTAAACAAACTCAAAATCAAAAATTCCTTCCAAAATATGCTCAAACACCACAAAAGACAATTTGAAAAAATTTTCCTTACCAAAATCCTTCACCACCTACGACTCCACCACCAAAACCATTTAACCAAACTCCTCCACCAAAACCGAATGCCACACCAAGCCCATTCTCTCCAAAATTTCTTTCATAATCACCAAAATCCAAACTTACGTGCTTTAAATGTCAAGGCTATGGACACTTCCGAAGCCAAATGCCTAAATAGAAAAGTCATGACCATACAAGAAATGGAGGCTATTGATTATGAAGTTGAGAAAGCATTTTTGTTTGGTGGTAACACTGAACATGAAGAAGATCGAGATAGTGATGAGACTATTAAAGCTAGTGCTTACAACATTGATGCTAAGATGCTTGTTTTGATGAATGTATTGAGTAGTGATAAGGGAGTCAAAGATTGGAGGAGAAAATCACTTTTCCATACAAGATATGTGACCAATGGAAAGATATGTGAAATTGTCATTGATAGTCGAGCGTGTGAGAATGTCGTCTCAAATGAGATGGTTGACAAGTTAGCCCTCAAACCTAAGCCCTTACCAAATCCATACAAGCTAACTTGGCTTGACTCCAAGCATGAGATCAAAATCAATCGACGGTTTCTTGTCCCATTTGCAATTGATAAATATGTGGATGAAGTATGGTGTCATGTCATTCCAATGATGGCATGTCACTTGCTTCTTAGAAAACTATGACTTTATGATAGGGATGTGCAACATCATGGGAGAGCCAATACATATTCTTTACATCACAATGGCAAGAAGTTTATATTGACTCCAATGAAGCCAGATTTTAAAAGGAAGAAGAGGGAAGAATTAACTTTGATGAAATTAGAAGAAAAGGTTGATGTTCTTGGAGAATTGCAAAATTTTGTACCACTTGATATTGAAGAGGAAGATAAGCACGACCACCAATTCCAAAAGAGGTACAAAACTTGATTAATGAGTTTGCTTTTGTGTCTCCTAAAGAACTTCCAAAAGGGTTGCCACCTTTAAGGGAGATTCAACGTGAGATCAATTTTGTGCCCAGTGCTTCTATTCCTCACAAGCATGTGTGTAGAATGAGTCCTAAAGAAGGAGAAGAATTACAGAAGCTTGTAGATGAGTTACATGAGAGAGGTTTCATCCGGCCTAGCACAAGTCTATGTGTAGTGCCGGACTTTGTTGTGCCAGAAAAGAACGGGAAGTGGAGGATGGTGATAGATTTAAGAGCCGTCAACAAAATCACCATCAAGTATAGGTATCCAATTCCTAGACTTGACGATATGTTGGATTATCCATATGGTGCTAAAATTTTCTCAAGATTGGACCTTGTAAATGATTTTCATCAAACAAGAATTAAGGAGGGAGATGAATGGAAAATCGGTTTCAAGAAAAAGGAGGGACTTTATGAATGGCTAGTCATGCTAATGGGCTATCCAATTCAACATCAACTTTTATGAGGCTTATGAATGAGGTACTAAAACCATTCTTACAAAAATTTCTGGAAATTTAATTTGATGATATTTTAATCTTTATCTTTTCCTTAGTTGAACATATCATGCATTTGAGACTTGTGTTAGAGGTCTTAGACCGTGAGAAATTGTATGTCAATTTAGAAATGTGTCATTTTTGTGATTCCTTTTTAAATTTCCTAGGTTTTTTCGTTAGCCGTGAAGGCATTAGCGTGGACCCTTCGAAAAGCCAAACTATTGTTGATTGACCAAGACCCACTAGCCTTTTTCAAGTTAGGAGCTTTCATGGTTTATATTCTTTCTATAGGAGATTTATAAAAGATTTTAGCACTATCACTAGTCCAATTATTGATTGCATGAAAAAGGGTGAATTTAAGTGGACTCCTTAAGCCACTATTGCCTTTAATACTTTGAAAAAATTTATGACTAGTGCTCCTTTGTTAGCTTTGCCTAGTTATAATGCACCATCTGAACTTGAGTGTGAAGCAAGTGGGGTAAGAATAGGGGTTGTCCTTAGTCAAGGGGAGAAACCGATCGCCTATTTTAGTGAAAAATTGAATGATGCTAGGAAAAAGCCACCATATATGAAAAAGAGTTCTATGCTTTGATTAGATCCCTTAGGCATTTTCGTCCATACCTTCTAGCTAGCCCATTCGCTTTGTTCACCAACCATGAAGCCCTAAAATATGTCCAAAACCAAACCCTTTTGAGCCATAAACGTGCTACTTGGATTGAATACTTGCAATATTTTGACTTTGTCATAAAACACAAATCCGGAAAAGCCAATGTAGTAGCTGATGTCTTGTCTAGGAAATATACTTTGTTGAGCTCAATGCATGCACATGTTATAATCTTTTATGACATTAGGGGTTATATGAGAGTGACAAAGATTTTGGAGTTATCATGTCAAAGTTTAGGGAAAACAATGGTGCATTTAGGGATTTCATTCTTCATGATGGTTATTTGTTCAAAAACGGTTCTTGTTTTGTGTCTCAATGTTCTTTGAGAGAGGCAATTTTAAGAGAGGTCTATGGTGGAGGCTTGGCCGACCACTTTGAAAGGGAGAAAACTTATAATTTGGCTCATGAAAACTTCTACTGGCCAAAGATGTGGAGAGATGTTGAAAGACTTGTCCAAGGATGTAACACATGCAGCCGAGCCAAGATGCCAGCCCAACCGAATGGCCCATACACACCTCTTCCAATTCCAAATGCTCCATGGGAAAATGTAAGTATGGATTTTATTATTTGTTTGCCGAGGACAAGAAGGGGTTTTCATTCAATTATGGTGGCCGTTGATAGATTTTAAAAATGTCTTATTTCATACCTTGTACTAAAACTTTGGATGCGTCTCATATCATAGATTTACATTTTCATAATGTTGTAAAGTTTCATGGACTTCCTAGAAGCATAATTAGTGATAAAGATGTAAAATTTTAAAGCCATTTTTGGAGAAGACTTTAGGGTAGATAAGGGACAAGGCTCAAATTTAGCGCCGCTTTTCATCCACAAACTGACAGTCAAACGGAGGTAGTGAGTCGGTCCTTGGAAAATATTCTTAGAAGTTTGTTGAAAGGGAAGACAAAGAATTGGGATGTACTATTACCACATGCTGAATTTGCATATAATTTCTCAAAAAGCAAGACAACTCAATTTTCACTTTTTGAGATAGCTTGTGGCTGTTGGCCCCAAAAAAAATTTATTTTATTAAGCATGATTTAAATTAACTTTGGAGACTTGATAAATTAAATATTTTGGAGTAATTAACATGTCAATGTTAGTAGGATTTTATTGCTTAGATTGGTTAATTAAAGTGTTAAGAGTGCATAACCTAAAAGGTAAAATTGGCAAGTCACTTAAGGATGAGGATTATAAGGCATAAATGGAAGGGAAAAAGGGTCTTATAATCATTAAGGGTATAAAAACCAAAAGTTATTGTCTTGTTTTAAATTGAAGAATAAATCGTGGAAGAGAAGAAGAGAGAAAAGAAAAGCTAGGGTTTAGGAAACCTTAAAGAGTTTGAGGATTTTGAAGCTTCAACAAGTAAGTTATACTTCAAATTTTATGGGCTTGGTTAAATGAAACTCAAATAAAGTTGAAAATGGGTAGAAAGTTGTTAATGAATGATATAGACAAATGTTTTCTTTTAGAGTTAATGATCAAAGATAGATCTTGATGTATTTATCAATGATATTGGGCTGAAATGAAGTTGAAAATGAAGTAGAAGAGATGATTTAGGGTTAAGATGGGTTATATGTAAAAGGTGGGAAACTAAAAAACTGGAAAAAGCAGAAAAATATGTCTTCAGCGTAGGTTTCTAGACAAGTTCGCCGCGGCAAACTCAATTTTTCTACATGAACATGCTTTGGTATTTTGGGCATAACTTTTTTTATAGTTATCCAAATGGACTGATTTTTAGTTTGGTGTAAACTAGAGACATAGGAATACAAATTGTATAAAGAAATTGAGTCTAAATTCAGTCCCTAAAAATTTCAATTTTGGGATGAAATTTGAGATAGATTTTTTTGTTTCAGCATAAGAAATAGTCCAAATTATTGAGGTGTGACTTTCCAATTTCTAAGCCAAAGTGAATGGAATTTTGGTTATTGTCTAAGGAAATCAAGTAAGGCAAGAGAGGCAAGAGGAGAAAGAGCAAAGACATCCCTATGCAAGTTTATAAGCAGGGAATTCAAGGTGGGTACATGCTTATAATAAAGTAAATAAGCCACTCATCGTTTTCTTTGAATCAAGGAAGCTTAATAGTTTCAATTGAATCATAGATGTTGCATTTATTTGTTTTTTGATTCGATTATGAAATTGTTATATGTTTTCTATATGAATTGTGTTGATGATTTATGAAAAGACTTCGAAAATGCTTCTTTTTGAAAAGATACATGCTTATGAAATCAAGTTTTCAAAAATGGTTTATGAAATATCTCATGTATATGAAAAAACAAGTTTCCAAAATGTGCCATATGGGCAAACTGTTTTCAAGTCATGAATTACATGTTATGTGGGTTTGGTATAATCCATTCAAGAATGTCACATGCACGTTGACCAAGAAAAGGCTTCTCCCGCCTACCCACTAGTGGCACGGAGCTCTGTCATAGACTCCCTCATGTTTTTGTCTACACAAGACCACTATTTGGGATTGCGATAGTACGTCAAGTTTTATGACTACACGGGACCATTATGTAAAAATGTGTAGTTCGTCATGTTCATGGATCTACCTAAACCATTCTGATGTGCTTATGTACTTATGGTATGTTAATAAGTTTGATGCATACATGATTTGAAAGTAGTGAAAGTTAAGAATTTGAGCACAATACGTTTTATAAATTCAATTAGACTTTGTATTGACAAATGAACATTTCAAAAGTTTTGCTTATTTTTCCATTATAAAGTGTTACCCACGAGCTTTAAGTCACCCCCATTCTCCTCTCCCTATTTAGGTGATGAGCAAGAGATTGAGTAGGTCAAGAGTTATGGCATCACTCCAAATTGACATACTTTTGTATTTTTAAGTTAGATTTTTTGGAATTTAAAGCTTTAGCCGCATTTTAAGCTCTTCTAGTTCAAATGTATTTTGTATTTTTGGTTCTCGAACTCAACTGATGTATTATGGCCTAAAATGCCATTAAAGCTTAGTAAAACTTTTGTCTTTTGTTATAAATGAACTATATTTGGGATGTCTATGATTTTTCTTGTTTTCACAAAGTGTCCGATTATGGAAATGAGATTAAGATTTTGAGAACTTATTTGTGGTTAAGTTCTTATCCATTTTGTTTTTGGGTTAAATTGATGAAGGTTATTGAAAGGATTTACGTTTGCATTTATTAGGGTAGGTAATTTTGGGTTATGGGTTCTGCTAAAAGGGTTTTCGTCACGACTAAGCCAAGAGTTCGCTGTGGCATAATCCTCTCGAAGGAAATTTTGCTTTTCTAGTGGCGACTTCGCAGCGGCGAAGTTATACTTGTCGCTGTGGCGAAATTAACCCGAAGGGTCAGTGAAGTTTTCTTGCGTATGTTCGCCACGGCAACACAAGTAGTTCGCCGCGACGAAGCCCACCTTTGCTTCCAAAGGAATTTTCTTTTAAATTTCCAAATTCTAAGCCTTCCTCCTCGCTTAAGCTTTACAATCCCATGTCCGATATTGGGCCCCAGAAACGAGTTCCAACATGTTGTGGTATCAGAGAGGCTAGGTTTAGGTCCAGGTTTGCGACTAGGTTTAGGAGTATCCTAGGTCTGAAATGGATAGTTAAGACTTGAAATGGACGTGCATTGTTTAAATGAATAACTTGCATCGTTTTAAATTGCACCACATGATTTGAAATTGTTTTATATGATTTGAACTATTTTGCATACTTTGAAATTGTTTTGCATGAACTAAAGGTTTTGATGGTTTTAAATTGAAGGAGTGAATATGCCACCTCGAAAGAAAACTCGAGGAGCTATGACTCGATCTAGCTCTCACCAAGGGAGCATGGATAAATCCTATGTCCCTTAAGATACTGGGATACATTCTGCTCTGGATTCTGAGGTGCCTAGTGCGTAGCATAAGGTGCCTCCACCACCTCCTCTGATGCCTCAAACAAACACTATAGATCTGCATTTTTTCGAGCCTTTGCTAAGGATTTCACTTATGTCATGGGTCAAGGGTCTCAAGCTCCAATGCAAGCTCCAAGAGGTAGGAGTGGACAATATGACAAGCCCTGAAAGTATGGAGTGGTAAATTTTAACAGAACTACAAATTTGGAAGAGGCTGAAGCCTATTTGAAGAGAACCGAGAGGGTTTTGATTAAGATGAAGTGCTCGGATGAGGAGAAGTTAGATTATGCAGTGAGCTTGCTAAAGGGGGTGCACTTCATTGGTGGGAATTAATGCCCCATAGTTAAGATATGCCTCCGATGTTGACATGGAGAGAATTTTTGGAAGCTTTCAGCAGGAAATACTTCTCGAGGGTCTATATCAAAGAGAAGGTCAGGGAGTTCCTAAATCTTACATAGAGGGACATGAATGTGAGTAAATATGAGTTGAAGTTCGCCCAACTTTCCAGATATGTGGCTAACATTGTGGTGAATGAGTAAGATAAATGACGTAAGTTTAAGGGAGGGCTCCATTTGGCGATTAAGGATAAATTACTAATTCACAATTTCTGTGACTACCAGCAGTTTGTAGATGCTGCACCCCCGGCTAAAAACTGGAGAATATAAAGAATGAAGTGAGCAGGAAGAGGAAGAATAGGGAGCAGTCTTCTAAGAAGGGATGAGTGCTCTAATGCCTGAGAGGAGTATAAGGAGTTACCACACACAGAGTGAATTGGAAAGTAGTGGCTCTACTAAGAACAGGCAAGCAAAGGCAGTTTCAGGGCAAGTCTCAAATGTGGGAGGCACTAGAAGGATGGGGAGGAGTAGATATACAAACCCCCAATGTGAGCATTGTGAGAAACTTCACAAGAGAGAGTGCTTCAAATTACTTGGAGCATGCTTTCAATACAGGGAGAAGGGATACATGATCAGAGACTGTCCCCAACTAACAAGGAAAAAGGGGTTACAGTTTCAAGTCCTAAGGAAAGAAGAAACAGTGGGAACCAGGCCAGTCATTGAGGTGGGCAGTTTTGGAGCTGTAAAGAAGGTTATTCCTCTAGAAAGGCCAAGGGGTCAGGCATAGGCAAGGATGTTTGCCATGATCAGAGAGGAAGCTGCAGCTGCACCTTAGATTGTCACGAGTATGGCTTAGTTATTTAATTTAGCGGTGTCTTTACTAGTTGATTCTAGTTCCACACATTCTTTTGTTTCTACAAGCATGGCATTACATGGTGTGAATTCAATACCTTTGGATAACTCTTTGATTGTTAGTACCCCTTTAGGGAGGAATGTGATAATAGGTCAAGTATATAGAAGATGTGAACTCCTCATTGATGGTGCTATACTAGTAGTAGACTTACTACCTCTAGACCTAAAAGTCTTAGATGTTATACTTGGAATGGATGTTATGGATAAATATCATGCAAAGTTAGATTGTGGCCTTAAGCAGGTGGAATTTGATCTGGGCAAAGGTAAGAAGGTAATTTTCAGAGGGCATAGAAAAACAACATCACCAAGAATTATTTTGGCTTTACTAGCAGACAGGATGATGAAAAAAGGGTATGAAGCCTTCTTGGCACATGTTGTGGACACTGATGTGAATAAAGGAGGGTTAGAGGATTTGCCGATTGTAAGGGAATTTCCTGATGTGTTTTCCCAGAGGACTTACCTAGTTTGCCACCAATAAGGAAAATCAAGTTTGCCATTGACTTGATTCTCGATACTGCGCCTATTTCGATACCAACTTATAGGATGGCTCCAACTGAGCTGAGGGAGCTTAAGGAACAATTGGAAGAATTGTTGGAGAACAGGTATATAAGGCCAAGTTCATCGCTATGGGGAGTGTCTGTTTTATTTGTTAAGAAGAAGGATGAAACATGGCGGATGTGTATTGATTATCAGAGACTCAACAAGGTGATTGTTAAGAACAAGTACCCTCTTCCACGGATAGATGATTTGTTTGACCATTTGTAGGGAGCAAGGGTCTTTTACAACATTGATCTCAAGTCAGGCTATCATCAATTCAGAATCAAGGGGTCTGATGTAAACAAGACAGCCTTCAGGACACAGTATGGACATTATGAGTTTTTAGTCATGCCTTTTGGATTGACCAATGCTCCAACTGAATAGGATCTTCAGGGAGTATTTGGATCAGTTTGTCATAATGTTTATCGATGACATTCTGGTTTATTCTAAGAGTGAAGAGGAACATCTCAGAATAGTATTGCAAACATTAAGGGAGAAGGAGCTTTATGCTGAGTTCAGCAAGTGTGAGTTTTGGCTTCATAAGGTAGTATTCCTTAGATATGTAATTAGAAGGATAGGGTACATGTTGATCTGAGAAAAATCGAAGCAGTGGTGAATTGGCACTCATCAAAGACAATGGAAAAAGTGAGGAGTTTTCTGAGTCTGGCATGTTACTATAGGAGATTCGTCGAAGGATTTTCTATGATAGCTGCTCCGATGACTAAGTTATTGAGGAAGAATTAGAAATTTATTTGGAGTAAGGAATGTTAGAAAAGCTTTGAGAAGCTTAAGCGTAGATTAACAAGTTCTCCAGTTTTGATTTTGCCTATTGGAGATGAGGGTTATACAGTGTATAGTGATGCTTCGAAAAAGGCTTTGAGTTGTATGTTGATGCAGGGAGACAGAGTGATAACTTATGCCTCGCAGCAATTGAAGCCTTATGAGTTGAATTATCCGACCTATGATTTGGAATTGGCAATAGTGATTTTTGCCCAAAAGATTTGGAGACATTATCTGTATGGGGTTCAAATGAAGATTTTTATAGATCACAAAAGTCTCAAGTATCTGTTGAGTTAAAAAGAATTGAATTTTAGGCAGAGAAGATGATTAGAGCTAATTAAGGATTATGATTTGTTGATTGAGTATCATCCAAGAAAGGCAAATGCAGTGGCGGATGCCTTGATTAGGAAATTATCAATAGCTCATGTTCAAACAGTTTATCTACCTTTATTGGAAGAGATAGCTAAGCTTAGAATAAGTTTGAAACTGGAGAAACCTAAGTGTATTGTTGCTACTTTCAAAGTGAGACCGATACTCAGAGAGAAGGTTAAGGAGTTGCAAGAACAGGATGTAGAATTAAGCAAGCTCCGAGAAGAAATTCAAAATGGCAAGAAGTCTGAAGTGGTAGTGAGGGATGATTGACTCATGGTTGTAGGAAGAAGACTTTGTATTCTACATGTCAAGGAGGTGAAGGATGAGATACTGGATGAGGCACATAATGCGCCTTATGCCATGCACCCAGGTAGCACCAGGATGTATAGGGATCTGAGAGGGCATTTTTGGTGGAAAGGCATGAAAAGGGATGTGGCAGAATATGCAAGTAAGTGTTTAGTGTGTCAGTAAGTCAAGGTAAAACACTAGGCACCTTCAGGCAAGTTAAGGCCATTGGCCATTCCTGAATGAAAGTAGCAAAGAGTAACCATGGATTTTCTGATGGGTTTGCACAAGATCAGTAGGAAGCATGATGCATATAGGTTATTGTTAATCATTTGACAAAGTCAGCCCATTTTTTCTGGCAATTAAATATCTGTATGTTCTAGCAAAGAAGTATATTAATGAGATAGTAAGATTACATGGGATTCCAGATTCCATAGTTTCTGATAGGGATCCTTGATTCACTTCGAGATTTTGGGGAAGCTTGCAAAATGCTTTAGGAACCAAGTTGAATCTTAGCACTGTTTCTCACCCCCAGACGGATGGTCAATCTAAAAGGACCACTCGGACCCTTGAAGGAATGCTTAGGTAAGATGGTGGCGACCACTATCAATGGCAATAATGAAATGATAATTAATCAAGTTGAGGAAGCTGATCCAAGACTATCTTTGAAGACAAGATCAAAAGATGGGAGATCCAAGTTGCTAACCAAACTTGACGAACGAGAAGACTTATTTGTCCTAAAAATCCAAGTAAAGTAGGAGGTGATCAGTGCGATTGTGGACACTAGAAGCCAAAGGAATCTCATCTTCGAGGAATTGGTTCAAAAGTTAGGATTGTTAACAACTGCTCATCCTAAATCATATCCATTAGGTTGGATCCATAAAGATGTGAGGCTCCAAGTCAGTCAACAATGGATATTTCGATTTGCTATCATAGCAAATTCATTGATGAGATAACATGTGATGTTGTTCCTCTTGACATATGCCAGGTGATACTTGGAAGTCCTTATTTATGGGATCGAGATGCCATTTATTATCATCAAGCCCAAAGATTTCAGTTCACTAAAGAAGGAAGAAATATCTCTTCTCTGGTGAGAAAGTAAAGCAGGTTACTAATTTAATCACTGCTTGTCAAGCCAAACGGATGATTAATGCATCAAAGAAGTTCGTATTACTATTTATACGATCTTCTAATGAAGAATAACACAAAGTTGATCAAATTCATGTGGCTATCGCCACCCCATCTAAAGAAAGTATAGAAAATGAGTTAACAAAATTATGTGAAGAATTTCAAAACTTCTTTTCTAAAGGATGAGGTTTACCACCACAACGAGGTTTTCTAAAGGATGAGTTTTGAGCATGTATCGCTATTCTGTGTTGGAGAATGAAGAAATAAATAAGCAAGTTTCATAATTGCTTGAAAATGGTGTTATCAAACTAAGCAATTCTCCTTGTGGTTCACCAATTGTTCTTGTTGCTAAGAAGGATGGTGGTTGGCGTTTATGTATCGATTATCGTGGTCTGAATAAGATCACAGTAAAGAATTAATATCCTCTCCTAAGAATAGATGATCTTTTAGATCAATTAAAGCATACTAAATATTTCACAAAATTGGATTTAAAGTTAGGCTATCATCAAATGTGAATTCAAGAAGGTGATGCTTGGAAGACTACATTCAAGACAAGGCAAGGTTTGCTTGAATGGCTTGTTATGCCATTTGGACTATGTAATGCTCCAGCCACATTTATGTGGTTAATGAATGATGTCTTATGACCTTTTATAGATCAATTTGTCATTGTTTATCTCGATAACCTTTTAATTTATAAGCGTACTTGGGAGGAGCACCTAGAACATTTGAGAAAGGTATTCGAGTTGCTCCACAAACATCAACTCTACCTTAATAAAAAGAAGTGTGAGTTTAGACAGAAATTCTTGTTGTACCTTGGTTTCATAGTGGGCAATGGAGAATTAAAAATTAAACCAGCAAAGGTGAAAGCCATAAGTGAGTGGTCACGTCCCACAAATATTACTGAAGTGCACAGCTTTATGGGAGCTTTTCAGTATGTCTGGAAGTTCAGTCGAAATTTTTTGGTCATTGCTAGTCCTTTACATGAATTGACAAAGGCAAATCAACATTTCATTTGGACTCAGAAACATAAAGACACGTTTTGTCTTTTGAAGAGGAAGATATGCAAGGCGCCTGTTCTAGCCTTGCTAAGCTTACTAAAGCCTTTTGAACTCAAGGCTGATGCATCTGGATATGCAATGGGTGCTGTTCTAATGTAAGAAGGAAGACCTGTTGCTTACTATTCAGAATTATTTCAGGGATCTCAAAGGAACTATCCGATTTATGATAAGGAGTTACTTGCCTTACACCAAGTTGTAAAGCATTAGTACCTGTATATTCTAAGCAAGGAAACGGTAGATTATACAGATCATCGACACCTTCAATATCTTCAAAGCTAATCCAAGTTATAACAGGCTCGTCATATGAAATGGATGACCTACAACAATTCAACTTGGTAATTAAGTACAAGAAGGGAGTCCAAAACAAACAGGCTAATATGTTATCTCGGCCACCACTAACAATACTTTGTTTGTCTGTTATGATGCAAATACATCCAAGTTTACATGATAAATATGTGAACTTGTATGATCATGATCTTGATTTTTATGATGAAGTTTCAGTTGAAAAAATGCAGAAACCATTAGAGTTTATGTTGCAAGATGGATTACTTTACACATAATTTTGTGTCCTTAAAGAAGCAAATCGTATACAATGGATACGAGAAGCTCATACTTCAAAGGTGGCAGGCCATTTTGGAGTAAACAAGACAATAAAAACCTACAACGCTATGGTTTATTAACCTCGACTGCAGTAAGACGTGGCACGTTTTGTGTTTTATGTAGCACATCAAAACCTTCAAATTGGAAGGTTGGGCTCTACACACCATTACCAGTTCCAAGTAGACCATAGGAAAGTATCTCTATATATTTCATAGGTGGTCTGCTAACTAATAAAAAGGGATTTGATTATCTATATGTTGTAGTTGATAGATTTTCCAAGATGATAATTTTGAAACCTTGGAAGAAGACAATCACGGGAGAAGAAACAACGAAACTTTTCTTCAAGAATGACTGGACACATTTTGGGTTACGAAGCTCAATTATCTCAGATTGTGAAAGTCATTTTCTTGGAAGCTTCTTGAGGTCATTGTGGTCTATGATGGACACAAAGCTGAATCGAAGTACAACTTTTCATCCCCAGACTAATGGTCAAACGAAAGTTGTCAACCAGACCATTGTATATCTGTTACGAAGATATAATGCTCGATATCCAAAGACGTGGGATGAGAGTTTACCATATTTGCAATTTGCCTTTAACCGAGCTATTCATCGCTCCACAAACAAATTACCATTTGAGCTTTGTCTTGGCTACTTACCACAAAGTCCATTTGACATGGAGTTCACACTTGAGTCAACATTAAAAGAAGGGCAAGACAAGATTGGTTCAGAGAAAGCTCAAAAGTTCCTAGAATGTATTCAAAAAGTACACGGTGTAGTGGAAAAGTAATTACAGAGAATTCAACAAAAATATAAAGCTAGATATGACCAGTATAAGGTGAAAGGTGATTTTCAAGTGGGAGATCTTGTATGGCTACACTTAGGAAAACAAAGGTTAAAAGGAGAAGGCAAGAAATTGAAACCTATTCGTTATGGACCTTTCAAGATCATCAAAAATGTAACATCCCGTTACCCATGTTAGAGCTAGAATCATGAATTTTAAGAAATTTCTGAGAAATTAGAAAAATGCACATCATGCATAAATTAATAGTGACATACACATTTATTTTGCACATTCATATGATTGTACATGCATTCAT
>JANSVA010028019.1:0-14470 GCA_025504915.1 Erythroxylum reticulatum | reverse complement strand
TAACCTAATTCGGTGAAATTCTTCTTTAAAAGAAGATTTCTTGCTACTATCATCTATACTGTTCATGTAACCTTTATTAATCCACTGTTATCATCATTGTTGATCACACATTCTTAGTAACCTCAAGGAGATTAATTTGTGCCATAAATTATATGATAAGAATATCCTTTTTGATAAGACTCAGTAAAGCATTAAGCAATTCATTTACTTTAATACCTTGGCATATATCATCAAGATCATTCCATCTTTTCCAGGGATGTCTTTTAAGACAATTCACCGATTAACAACTTATATTCAGGATATCTTAATCTCATTTGATTCAGGACAATAATTTTTCATTTGAATCTGTCCTCGATCATGGGTACTGTGCCACAATTGTGCCCTTCTTCTTTTTCAAAAAATTCATCACCCATAGTAACATCATTAATAACCTTAATCTATCCTATATTGTTCACTATTATCACTTTCATGTATTACTCTAATTCATCTTAGACTTTGAACTATGAGAATTATGACTAACAATATTCAATAAGTCTTAGATTGCTTCCTATATTAACCCACAAATATAATACATATGTGCCTAATATTCTCACTTGTTATAATAATCCCATTATCAAATATGTACTCATGATAACAAACTAACCTAACTTTGGGTGCTTTCGCTTACCTCTTTCTCAGTCTTGCATAAAATCTTATCTTATATTCATTTCTAACTTTCTACTTACTACACATCATTTATCTCTTGTAAAGTCAATTATGTCTATTTCTTTTTCCATTTATATATGCTCAATCAATTTAGAATTACTGATTCATAATCATTTATGAAATTCTAGTCTCAATTTCACAGACATTTTCTTAGACTAAATTATAAACTCTTATCACGATAAGCATATAACTATTTCGGTTCCAAATTCATCCTCTTAAGATCACAAAAAATTTATGTTTTCATTACCTTCTTCTTATACACTTTAATCACCTCTTTTCTACTTATATCCTTATTTTCCTCAAACAATCTATAACAATACTATCATTTTGGGTTCACATTTGAGGATATATCATCACAGTACAATATTAATATCATATTCCACGATACATCTACCAATACAATTGTGTTAAATCTTTATTTTTCATATCTAATCATATGCTATTTCTAATTTTTAAATATCCACAACTTCCATTTTCTCACATTCTAACTTATCATCACTTTTCTCACTATTTATATCAACTTAAGCACTTAACACATGCTCATTCGTGTGACTCATACTCATACAACTCAGACTAGGGATCAATTGCTACTATCTACTATGAAATGTCTAAAATGCATGTAACTTCACACATATTTTAGAAAACACCCATATAAGATACTAATTCTAGCTCTGATACCAAAATGTAACACCCCACTCTCGCTTGACACGTACCCGACATCCTGAGTGATATCCGAGTGCGAATCTCACTAAAGTGGCATGCTAGAAATGTTAATCAATCAAAAACTTAGTATAAATTTTTTAAAAAAATTATATCAAACGCGTACGTGGAAATCAATAACTAAATCGGGCTTAATCATAAACTTTTTCAATCACAGTAATACAATCATCCAAATTTCAATAGCCATTTGGGGCCATTACAAATACAAAATATTTATAGTCATAATTTCATTACATTGCAAAATCATTTACAAACATCTCGAATCTAGAAAGTTATTATAAAATAGAAATGTGCGAATACCTAAGTTAAAATAATTGCGAAAAATCTATTTGATACAAAATAAAAAAATGTAGATACGAACTGATCCCGACCTCAATCTCTTACTCAATTGTAGTGTAGAAAAATATTACAAATTTTGGATGAGTTTTGCAAACTCAATGAGGTAACCATCATCGATGATTCACTCAATTCATGCAACACATCAATACACGTAATATGTAATTCACATCTTTGCATTTAGCATAATTCATCATATGTCACATTCTCACTTACAAGTAAGGTAATTTTGCATTTCAAACAATCAAACATACTTATTTAAAATGTATATGAAATGCTCATGTGACTCTTTTCTAATTATTACGTTGTTGTGACCAAAAGCCTAACTGTCCCATATTTATTGTGAATACCGGGCTCATTTATAACTGTCCTTATCCATTGGGGATACAAGGCTCATTTTACATAGTGAGCCTTTGGCTCTTATACACTTTCTGAGCTCTAGGCTCTTTTTCACATTTTGAGCTTTAAGCTCTTTTTTGATAGCAAATCTGGTCACAATTGCCTTTATGTTTCATGTATTCATGTAATGGAATACATCACATTCACGTAATTTCAGTCTATCACATGCTTTCGGATTAACATTCAATTTCACATTCATCTTCGGACCGTGGTTTGGCATTTAACATAATGTTGAGTATCACTATTACATTACTATGCATATTCACAATTTTCTTCCGAAACTAAGTTCGGCATTTAACAATCAAATCATGTATCGCGTATTTTATCAAATTCACATACAAATAGCACTTCAGTATCACATACATGCATCATATCTCAGACTTTCATTGTCCAGCATCAACACAAAATCAATCCACATTCATAGCATCATTTAAAACATATCTTTAAAGCAAACAATTAATTGAGAGAAACCGTCTAGGTTACTTATAGTACGCTCCAGATTAGCACTAACTTCAATGATCTAGAAATGTTTGAATGCAGATGTTTATCCTGCACATCAAAATTATGGAATACACATAATGCACACACATATTAATATTTGCACAATTATAACCATTCATTTATGCACACTTGTGTATATGGAATATGAACAATGCATGTTCAAGACAATCCCAGGTATCGCCCTATCATTCACATAATGTAAACATTCATATTCCCAAACTCATATAAGTTCCATTTATATTTATGATTTATTCCTCAATAAACTCATTACAATCAAATTTCATAACCTAATGAATCATTTCAGATTTTTCTCCAAACACTAACTTTCGGGTCTATTGTTCTTGATCATTTAGACAATGAAAATGGGGAAATTTGAGAACACTTTCTATTTGAGAATTGTCTTTCTATCTCTTAAGTTTCTAATGGCACCAAAATCATTCAATTTGGTTCCGTAGTGTGAAAGTTATACTCCAAATATTTTTGGACTGCTTTTATTCTAAGACGGTGCCCTATACTCAACTTCCACGTAGAAATTGAAATTCTTATAGTTCGATTTGGAATTTGACTTCTTCATACCATTTGTATACCTATGTCTCTAGTTTATTCCAAAACAAGAATAATTCCATTTAGATAACTACATAACACGATATGCCCAAAATACCAATATATGTTGAGTGTAGAGAAAAGTTCACCGCAACGAAGCAAGGAGTTTGCCGCAGCGAAGCAAGGAGTTTGCCGCAGCGAACTTCCATAGACGCATACTCTGTTTTTCAACTTCAGATTAGATTTTGACACTCTTCTAAATAGAATTCGAATTTGAATTCTTCATAAAAAATGTAGTCATATGTCTCTAGTTTACTTCAAATCAATAATCATCTCATTTGGATAACTAGAGAAAAAGTTATAGCTAAATAACTTAAGCATAACTAGATCGAAAATGTTACAACCAACATTTTTCCAGCACCCATTAAACATCATTCACTCACCCAATCCAACATTATGTTATTCCCTCATCTATTATCTATCAAAACACAAAAGCAAGACATGAATCTATCCCCATTTCTCATCCACGTTTCATTATGAACGCATCCTCATTTTATGGACATTTAACTATTAACTATCATCAAAACATGTTTCATTCGTCAATTCAAGAAGAGTGATGCTTATACTTGTTTAGCTTTAAGATCTTCAAACTCTTTAAGCTCTCTCTTAACCCTAGGTTTCTTCGCTCACACGTGCATCACCATTCAAGGGTGTTAGGTTAGGTCTTTAGTAAGAAATGAAGGAATAGAATGGCTAGCAATGGAAGAACGCAAGGTTTAACTTGTGGCTTAGAGAAGAAAGTGTCGTGAGTGAAGAAGAAGAAGAATGGAGAAGATTAGAAATGAAGAAAATGGAGAACAAGGGAGATGTCATTTTTGGCAAGTGAAAGACCAAAATATGGCCTTTCACTTTATAAAAACGTGTTTCATCAAGTGGTGTGGCAAGTGCCACATGTCACTTCCCCATAATTCCATTTGGTCCACTGTAATGACTAGTCCTTTCTGTCTCCAATTTCTACTCCAATTTTTCCTAATTTTTAATGACATAAGTCATTAAATCTTAATCACATATAAAAATTTCCATTGTTATTTGACTATTATTTCTACCACCATTTAAAAATCGTTTTGCCACTTAGAAATTTTCCTAATCCCAAAATACCCTTAAATTCTAGAAAATTTTCATATTTCACCAAAAATTCTAAATCAGTGCTTATACTCTCAAAAATCAATTTTCAATACAAATAATTCGCAATTCTAATTATGATCACATTTTTAGATCAATTATACCCAACAAATGTCAATGAATGCATGTATAGTCATTTTGATGTATGCAAAAATTTCAATTCACATGTATAATTGCTAACATTATGCACAAGCATGAAATGCACTTTCTTCTAATCTCTCATTGTTATTTTCTCCATTACCAAATTCTAGAGCTCTAACCCTTAGTATGGGAATGGGATGTTACAATTAGGGAAGAGGAAGAATTGAAGATTGAGAACTTGAGAACTTATAGGGTGGAGAAATGGGGAAAGCAACAAGGAAAGCTAGGATTAAGGTTGATTTTAAGGTAGGTCCACAATTCTCACATAGACTCTAGCTGGCCTTGGTGAGTCTCATATAAAGGAAAAATATTTAAAATAGTGAAGTTAGTATTGCCCTGAAATTTATTTGACAAAATCTTGAAGGGATTAAGACTTCCATTAAATAAGAGTTTAAGTCAGATGATTTTAAAACATTAAGATTCTTTTTATATTTTGTAAAATATTTGAGTCTAACCTATATTTTGTGCAAATATAGAGTTATAAAAGAATTGTTTCCCTCTAAATTAAATCAAAACACTTGCTTAGGGTTAAGACTAATTCCTGGCATGGTTTTCGGGAAAAGTCATAATTAATGTTAGAAATGATTATCCCTTTCTTTCACATATTGCCAAAACTATTTTTTCTCCAAATGACAATGACTGATTTTACATATTTCAATATCTTAAGTGAATTGTTCTACTTATTTTTTCAATAAGAAGGCACTTGAAGAGAAGCCTACAACAACTTCATTTGGACACCTACTATATCTAAAAATTTTAAAGTATTAGAAGAACATTTCTTCTTATAGCTTTTCTGTTTATTCTTTTGTTAACTTATAATTAGTCAATATAAATTTCATGTCTAATAACTTGTTATATATGACCTTTTCTTTGTTCTTTCCCATCTTACAATTAGTAATACAAATTTCCTATCCAATTGTGACTTAAGTGTAGATGAATAAAATTAATATTAGTATACTCTAAGAAAAGATTTATATAATGAACATTTTTATTATAATTTTATTAGCTAACTTAAGAAAAGATTTTATTCCAATTTCAATAGTCTTTCTCCCTTAAAATATAAATAAATAATTTTTAGATTTCTATTAACTTTTCATATTAACATTTGCTTACCTAAAAATTTATAGCAATTTCTTTAAGGTATTATTAAATATTATAACAATTTTTTGTATACACTGATAAAAATGGGATAAGTCCTATGACAATAAGTACAAGTCCAAGAAAAAGTGGACAGCCTCTAAAGGTACGCCTATAGCTAATGATCAAAATCCTAGCACTAAGGAAAGAGACATCAAATGCTTCAAGTGTTTGGGTTCGGGTCATAAGGAAAACCAATGTCCCAATAGGAAGATCGTGTATTTGTGAGATGGGGTAATTGAATCAGAAGATAGTGATGGAGGTGATATGCCTGAGTTGGAGGATTGCACTGATGAAGAAGTTGAGCAACCAATCCAAGCTGAGGCACTAGTATTGAGACAAGCTCTCAATGTACAAGAAAAGATAGAGCTTGATGAACAGAAGGAAAACATATTCCACAATAGATATTTAATTAAGGGTAAGATGTGCAGTTTAATAATTGATGGAGGTAGTTGCACCAATGTTACAAGCACGGTTTTGGTTGAGAAATTAGGGTTGCCTCTCATTAAACACTCTAGTCCTTATAAGTTGCAATGGCTTAATGAGTGTGAAGAGGTTAGGGTGAACAAGCAAGTGCTAATGGCATTCTTAATTGAGAGATATTCTGATGAAGTGTTGTGTGATGTAGTTCCTATATATGCTGGTCATTTACTATTGGGAAACCATGGCAATATGATAGGCATGTAGTGCATAATGGATTCAAAAATAGTTATTCATTTAAGATGGGGGAGAAACACTTTTCATAAGGATCAACTGAGACTTGCAAAATCCCTGGAAGAACAGAAACTTGGAGAGGTCAAGAGTTTAAAAAGAAAAAAAAGAACCAAGAAAATAAGAACAAAAGCCCAATTGAAAAAGGAGAGTGGTGCAATTGAAAAAGGAGAGAGGAGTGAAAAGAAGAGTGGGAAAAAAAGAGTACTTTCTTTGCAAAAGAAAAAGAGTTGAGGAAGGTTGTGTACACATAGAAACCACTGGTTTTGTTTATGTATAAGGAGTTGTTTTATAATGAGACTAGCCTTGACCTTTCTTTGCCTAGTGTTGTGAAACTTTTTTTGCAGGAATACTCTGATGTCTTTCCAGATGAGTTGCCCAAGGGATTACCACCATTGAGGGGTATTGAACGTCATATTGATTTCATTCCAGGAGTTCAAATTCCAAATTGCCCAGCCTATAAGAGTAATCCTAAGAAGAAAAAGGAGCTTCAAAGGCAAGTGGAGAAGTTGCTTGAGAGGGGGCACGTGAGAGAAAGTCTAAGCCTATGCACAGTTCCAGTGCTATTGGTGCCAAAGAAAGATGAAACTTAGTGTATGTGCGTGGATTGTAGGGCAATAAACAAAATAACGGTAAAGTATCGCCACCCCATTCCTAGGTTAGATGATATGCTTGATGAGTTACATGATGCTTGTTTCTTTACAAAAATTGATCTTATGTGTGGTTATCATCAGATTAGAATGAAAGTAGGGGATGAGTGGAAAATAGCCTTTAAAATGAAATATGGTCTATATGAGTGGATGGTCATGCCATTTGGTTTAACAAATGCACCTAGCACTTTCATGAGTTTAATGAACCATATTTTTCTTGATTTTATTAGCAAGTTTGTGGTTTTATACTTTGATGACATCCTAATTTATAGCAAAAGCCTTGATGAGCATGTTATGCATCTTAAATCTGTACTAGAAGCACTTAGGCATGAAAGACTATATGCTAAACTTAAAAAGTGTTCTTTTTGCATGGATAAAGTTATTTTTCTTGGCTTTGTTATTTCTGCTCGTAGTGTGCATGATGATGAGGAGAAGGTTAAGGCTATTAAAGATTGACCTACTCCTAAGTGTATTGGTGATGTGCATAGTTTTCATGGTTTAGCTAGCTTTTATAGGCATTTTGTTATAGATTTTAGTACCATTGTTGTGCTATTAACTGAAATAATTAAAAAGGATGTTGGATTTAAGTGGAATGAGGCACAAGAACTTGATTTTAATACATTGAAAGATAAATTGTTTTCTGTGGCTATATCGAGTTTGCCTAACTTTAAAATAGAATGTGATGCCTCCGGGTTAGGCATTGGTGCTATTTTGATACAGGGTAGGCGTCCCATTACATACTTTAGTGAGAAGCTTCATGGGCCACAATTGAATCATTCCACTTATGACAAGGAACTCTATTCCTTGGTGAGAGCATTGGAGACATGGCAGCATTATCTTTGGCCAAAAGAATTTGTGATCCAATATGATCATGAGTCACTGAAACATCTAAAGAGCCAAGGTAAGTTGAACAAGAGGCATGTGAAGTGGCTGGAGTTCATAGAGACCATTTCGTACGTGATACAATACAAACAAGGTAAGGAGAATGTAGTTGTTGATGCACTTTAGAGAAGGTACACTCTAATCACTATTTTAAGTTCTAAATTGTTATGGATTGAGTACATTAGGGATTTGTATGCTTCGGATTCTGATTTTAGCAATGTGTTTGGTGCTTGTGAGCATGTTGCATTCCAAAGATTTTATAGATGGCTATCTATTTAGGGAGAACAAGTTATGTGTGCCTACATGTTCTATGCGTGAAATCCTTGTGCGTGAATCACATTGTGGGGGTTTGATGGGTCACTTTGGGGTTCAAAAGACATATGACATACTTTGTAAAAAATTTTGTTGGCCTAACATGAGAAAATATGTTGAGAAAATTTGTTCTAAGTGTGTCGCATGTAGACAAGAAAAATCTAAGACTCATCCATATGGTTTATATCCACCTTTGCTTGTGCCTAAGCATCTGTGAACTGACATATCTATGGACTTTGTTTTAGGGATGCCTAGGATGAAAAATGGTAGGGATAGTATATTTGTAGTAGTAGATCGGTTTAGTAAGATGGAACATTTCATCGCATATCATAAATCTGATGATGCTATAAATATTGTTGAGTTATTTTTTAGGGATGTTGTGCGTTTGCATGGTGTTCCTAAGACTATTGCTTCTGACTGTGATGTGAAGTTTTTGATCCACTTTTGGCATGTTCTTTGGGGTAAACTAGGTATTAAACTTTTGTTTTCTATTGATGGTCAAACTAAACTGGTGAATAGAACTTTAGGTTCTCTTTTGCGTGCTGTGGTTGGTAAAAATTTGAAAACATGAGAAGCATGTTTTCCATTAGTTGAATTTGCATACAATAGGAGCATACATTCTAATATTGGTTATTCGCATTTTGAGATTGTTTATGGTTTTAATCTATTAAGGCTTTTAGATTTGTGTTCTTTACCTTTAATTGAGATAACTAGTGCAGGTGGACAAAAGAAGGTAGATTTGGTTTGCAACATTAATGAGAAGGCAAGACAGCACATAGAGAAGTGAAATGAAGCATATGCACAAAGAGCTAATCAGGGGCGAAAGTTGATGAGATTTGAGCTTAGTGATTGGGGTTGGGTGTGTTTCAGGAAAGAGAGGTTTCCTAAGCAAAGGAAATACAAGTTAGATCTTAAAGGCGATGGGCCTTTCTAAGTCCTTAAAAAGATTAATGATAATGCCTACAAGATTGATTTGCCAGGTAAGTATCAAGTATTTACCACATTTAATGTTGCTGATCTCTCTCCATTTGATAATACAGGGGTTAATTAGAGGATGAATCCTTTTGAGGAGGGAGGGAATGATACAAGAAGCCATAGCAATGTAGATCAAGGTGCCACACACCAAGACAAACTTACTTTACCAAGTTGACTTATTACAAGGCAACGTGCAATAAGGCTTAAACAAGCACTTCAAGGGCTTGTTCAAAGTCACATTACATCTCACCTTGATGACAAGGCCGAACCATCCATAGAGAATTCAAGTGGAGTAGTGAAGCTTATGATTATTCTAGAGAGGGCGTGTAGAGGGGCTAATACTTATTCAAATTTCAAGACAAGTTCAATTATTCTTATGGCCTTAATTTAATACATTGGGCTTGTTATTTATGCTTTGTTTATTAGGACAAAAAGACTTGTTATGTGCTGGATATTTATTTGTAAGCATGTGCACTCATTAAAAGTCACTTGCCTTAGTTTATTTTAAGCTAGTTTTGGACAACCAAGCTTGTAGGCCTAAGTAGAGTGCTTCATTAGGCCCATCCGCCCCCCTTAGGTTTATTTAAGTTATTTTTGGTCTTATTTACGTTAATTTAGCCCAATCCTAAGTGGATTACGATTAGATTGCATTATTGGGCTATAAACTCCTAAACTAGTTAAGATTAGGCTTATTTTTAGCATTAAATAGGCTTGTAACCTATTTCTTTTAGGGTTAGTACATGGGCAAGGGTATAAATATCTTATTTTATCCTTATAAACGCAGATTAGTTGATTAATAATATTCAGAAATATTCTCTTCAAGAAAGACGTGTTCTTCTTGTTGTTTCTTTAAGGATTGCATCACTTATCAAGGTAATCGCTTGTGGCGTGTTCAATTCTTCTGTTTTCTTTAGGTTTGGGTCTCAATTTCATATAATTGGGGTTTGAACTAGCATGTTCTTAGAATAAAAAGATTAGGGTTTTGATTCAATAAGATTAGGGGGTTTCAAGAACCTTGTTTCTTAGGGTTTCCATATCAGAGCCTATTAGACATACATATGAACATTAGTCACTAATAACAAATAGTGATAATATGTATGCAATCCTTAAGTGCAATATTTATATCCTTTTCTTCCTAATGTTCCTTTATAAACAAGTTGTCTTCTTTTAATCATAAATCTCTCTGCAAAAATCCAAATACCATGATTCTTGCACCCCTTGAAACTAAACTTCCGTTACTCTTCATATATCTAAAAATTAAAATCTATCTTTATAATACAATCCTTATCCAAATTCTGTCCTATTTTCTGGAAGAAACAGGCTGGCAACTAATGATCAAATAACAATAAATTATTATCAAAACATCTTCTAGCCAAGTTGTTTCACAAAAGCATTAATGAGACATCAATAATCATTTTTCATGTTTTATACTTTCACTAATTTGGGTTCTAAAGCTGTGTAACAGGCTAGACCACCCCCCACAGATATTGTCCGCTTTGGGTTGCCCATCGGGCCAAAGCTCTCATGGTTTTGCTCTTCCCACATCAAGGAAGACGCATCTTTAGGGGAAAAGGTATCCATACCCTTATAAGGCATACTTCGTTCTCCTCTCCAACCAATGTGGGATCTCACAATCCAACCCTCTTAGGGCCCAGTGTCCTACATTAGCACAACGGGTCAAGAACCGGCTTTGATACCATTTGTAACAGCGCAGATCACCCACCCATAGATATTGTCAACTTTGGGTTGCCCCCAGGGCCAAGACTCTCATGGTTTTGCTCTTCCAATACTCAAGAAGACGTGCTTTGGGTTGCCCCTAGGGCCAAGTCCCTCACGGTTTTGCTCTTCCCTAACCAGGGAAGACAACTATGATCAAATTTGTACTGGGATTGATGACAAGTTTTAAATGTTAGATTTCATCTATTATATACAAAGACCTTTACTATGTCAATTTTCAAACTAGAATAGTGTTGATTCTCCATTCCTAATTTATGACTTATTAGGTTATGCGTCCAATGTCTAGGTCCTAAGATTTGCCTTAGGGTCCAAGAAATATTTTGTTTTAGTTTTAAACTCCATATGTTATTCCCTTTGATATACACATTATGTATCCATTTGACCCATAGCTTCTTTTTCTAACTACATAAACAATATAATTTCTTTCCCAGGTAGATCTTGTTGAATAATCTAGCTGAGTAAATTCCCAGTCAACCCTAATTTTTGGATGAAAAATCTTATTCCAGCTCACCTTAACTTTATGAGGTCCCTAGTTAAAACCATCCTATAAGAAATCCTTTAATTTTTTATCTATTTTCTTCAGTATGTTCTTGGGAAAAGCTAGGTAATTGATCCAGTTTGCTATATTGCTCAACATAGTTTGCAGTAGTTGAAGCCTACCTCTATAGCTGAGAAGTCTGTTATACCAGTGATTTATTTTCCTATTAAAGATGTCCATCAATAGGTTGCAGTCAATTGCATTGACTCTCTTCTGGGTTATAGGCATTCCTGGATACTTAATAGGTAATCTAGCGTGCTTCAGTCCCATTTCCATTATGTTAGAGGTTGTTTCCTATCTAGCACTATTGGATCCCATTTTAGGAGCCCAATTTCGGAGTCATGAAACGTGAGCGTATTCCAAAGAAATCTCCTTAACCATCATCGGTTCATCTTCATTCTTTAATACCATAAATGTTGGATCCCTGGGTCTCGGCGGGTGAGTTCGCCGTGACGAACAGATAAGAATTTCTACGGAGACCCTTTGGGAAAAGTTTGCCATAGCAAAGTTCCTATATTAGACTCAAGCATCTCTTGTGATAAGTATGCCATGTCGAAAACTTGACTTCATCGTGGCGAAGATGCACAATTAACCATAATAATACCTTTCGGGAAGGGTTCACTCAAGAGCCTTCCCTAGGTTTTTCCATCTATCCAATCCTTACTTTCACTCTAAGTAGTCCCGAATTCACTCCCTCTAAGGTAACATCATTTCATGATAATTCAACTAGCAATGTTATTTCATCATACTCTCTAATCTTTACTCATTAGATCCATTACTTACAACTAATTCTGATCATCACAATTTCCTATCTTTATTTTTCCATATCACATCTCACTTATATGTTACAACAATTCGTAACCAAAATGATCAATCTCAAATTGATAACTTCCTCAAATATACCTAATTTCAACTCAACCTCATCCATACGCAAATTCATATTTTATTAACCTAAAAAATAAAGAGTTTTACAAAACTTTAAACATATATCAACATGACATCATTCGCTTAATACAAAATACACATGATTGCTTATGTTTGATATGTTGTTAAAGCTACTCAAAAATCAAATTAACTTAGTACGAAAGGTAATTATCTTGTAGTTGCCAAATGCCTTTATGCCTTTGATCACTCGATCTCTTGCCCCTCACTTGAAGATGGGACAAAATGGGAGGGGGTGAGTTTAAAGCTTGTGGATAACAATTTTATAACCAATAATAAGCAAAACCATTGAAATACTTATTTCCATTGTAACAAAATTTACATTGAATCACAAAACACATATTTCTCAAATTCTCAACCAAATTTACAATAATGCAAATTAGGTATGCATCAATCTTGTCAACATATCATGGGTACATAAGCGCATCAAAATGGTTTGGAAGGTCCATAAACAGAACGAACGAACATATTTCCATATAATGGTCCTGTGTAGTCATGAACAAAAAGAACTAACACAATCCCACATAGTGGTTTTGTGTATTCGTAAACATGAGGGAGTCCATGAAAGAGCTCCATGCCACAAGTAGGCAGCCAGGAGAAACCTTTATTCAAAGTGCACTTGACATATAGAATGGACCAAACCAAACCCACATAATATGTATTTCATAACTTGAAAACTTATTGCCCAAAATGGCACATTTTGGAAACTTGATTTTACAAACATATTATCTTTTCAAAAATCATTTTCACATTCTTTTCATAATTCATCAACACAATATGCTCAAACCAAACACATAAAACTTTTTCAAATTATTCAAAGAGTTATAATGTATATTCATGAAATAGTTGAAATCATTTATTTTCATCATTTGAAAGAAAACATTAATGGCCTATTACTTAATTATAAAACTGTAACCCACCTTAGAAATCCTTGCTTAAACCTTGTTCAAGGGGACCTCTCCCCTTGCTCCTCTTGCCTTCCTTGATTTTCTTTAACAATAATCAAAAACTCCATTCAATAGGAATTCCAATTTAGAACCCAAAGAAATATATTGACTAAAACCCATGGATTTCCTAAGCTTTTTGAACCAAAACCCTTTCAAAAATTTAGACTTTCGGGTTAATTTTCCATTATCGGTCTGGATAGGTAAATGAAGAAATTTGATAACACTTTCTTCTATAAAAATTTTCCGCATTGTCTTAAGTTTCTAATGACATAAAAATCATTCAATTTGGTTCAGTAATCTGAAAGTTATACCCTAAACATTTTTAGACTGTTCTTATACTGAAATAATATTTCATGCTCAACTTCCATCCAAAAATTGAAATTATTAGAGACTAAATTAAAACCTCGATTTCATCAGAGAAATTGTAGCTCTATTTCTCTAGTTTATTCCAAATCAAAAGTCATTCCATTAGGATAACTACATAAAAATTTATGCCTAAAATATCGAAACATATTCAAGTTGTGCAGAGAAAACTTAATCGCGGCAAATCAAAATGTTGGCCACGGTAAAATTTGATTTCCTGCAGGTTGGCCGCAGAGAATTATGGGGACTTCGTCACGGTGAAGATAAATGTTCACCGTGGTGAACATTGACAGAAACTCGAATCGTCTTCCAAATTTTCCCAATTCTGACGCTTCATTTACAACATTTTCACTCTCATTTTACTTCTATCTATCACCAAAACATGCTTGATTCATCAAATCAAAAAGAAAGATGCTTATACTTACTTGTTTAGCTTCAAACTTCTTCAAACTCTTCAAGATCTCCAAAAATCCTAACTTCTCTCTCTCCCTTCATCCATATTTTTTTCTCCTTCTAAATACAAGACCACAACTCTTCTTCCACTTATACCCTAAATGAATGTGCAAAGTCCATTTTGCCCTTCCATTAAGCCTTATGGCCTTATATGCTTAAGTAACTTGCCAAAAATACCTATATACAATCTTACCACCTTAACACTTTAATTCAATCAATCTATGTCATATAATCTTACTAACATTAACATAATAATTAACTCCACAAAATAATTCCATAAAGACCTCATAATTAAT
>JANSVA010028000.1:0-14471 GCA_025504915.1 Erythroxylum reticulatum | reverse complement strand
ATAGAAGTTAATTGCAATACATTGTGATTGTTTACTTAATAGTTTTTGAAAAAGTTATTTTTTAAAGAAATTTGAAAGGGGATTATATTCACCCAAAAGAATACACAATTCAACCCCCCTTTTCTTGTACATTTTGTCTATTGAACATAAAGTCTATATTAACACGTGACTTACTTCATACTTAATAAAACATGTGTTTTTTATGCACACCAATTGTGCATCGGTCCATGTTCAAAATAAAGTTCCATTGTTCTCTTTTTTCTTGTAATTCTCATTAATCATTAACCAACATCATTCCTAAGAAATTTCTTTATAATTACCTAAAAATAATATAAAACTAATCAAATCATGATAATTTGGATAGAAAACATGTCAAATTACTAAGTAAAACATACGTAATTTACATCTACATTAATTACCACAATACTTAGAAATTTTCTTATGCTTAAGAAAATTAATCTCAATCATTATCAACTTAAGTGGGTTCTAATTCTAAGGATTTTCAAAATGTAGATTAAAATAACTAAGAGTGACCATTATTGTAGCATACCACACCCATAGAGCATATGCTCGAATATATCAGAGGATATTTGAGAACATACCCTACGAGAATGACATGTTAGAGTATTCACATTAACTTATTTAAGGCATCATACATATCACAAAGTTTCAAAATGATCAATACTTCCCATTTCATTCACAAACATAAATTTACATGGTGCCATTATATCTCATAATTCATGTATATACATTACATAACATTTGAGAGTTTAACCTCAATTGCAAAAGATCCATATGAAAAGGGATGCAAAACCAAAATATTCTAACTAGACCCCTCAGTATCAGCTGACCAAACCTTTGAGCCATTTTTGTCCCAAAAAATGCAAGTACTATACTTCTACTATATCACCTTAGGAGCTAGAACTCCCTTGAACCTAAAAATCAACGTTTCAATTTTGATGAGTTTGTGAACTCAGTGAGTAAATCACATCGATGTGCTCACTCTAGTTAGAATATAAAACAAGTACTTAACATAATTCAGCAAGTATATCACATCATCCAGTATCGAATGCCACATCACATTTTGTCATCTTTCAACTAGTACTATATCAACATTTCATATCACTATTTTAGAACAATTCAATAATTCATCACAATCATTAATTTGATACATGTATAATTATATGTAAATGCACATGTGATTTCTTTATTATTTTACTTTGTTGTGACTGAGTGCCTATCAACTTAATTTATTGCCTAGTATTTGTTGTAGATATCAAGCTCATTTCATTTATTGTCTTGTATCCACTATGGATACTGGACTCACTGTTATCAGAGCTTGAGATTTCTTTCATCATTCTGAGCTTAAAGCTCTTTTCACACGTTGGCCGTGATGGTCACAACTCCTTTATCTAATTTAGCATATCAATGTAACGAGATGCATCAATTTACATATTATGCTTTCAATACTTTTCATTCAATGTGCTCATGACAAATATCAAATTGTTCGGATCTATGTTCGGCATTCATCATTTAGTTGATCACACATTCCACATTATAGATACAATTTGAAAGCACTTCCGTATATAGTCCCAAGTATCAATCTCCTCGAACCAACAATGTTCAAAGTTACACCAATCATACAGGTAAAAATTTAATAACTAAAATTTAATAAAAAATAAATCAATCATAATGAGAAACATTTAGGTGGTTAACTCACAGTACACTCCAGATAAGTTATTGCCTTCATGATCTAGTGTAACATCCCATTACTTGTGGGAAGGTTATAATGGTAAATATAAGTGATTAATACACATACACATCAATAGTAAAATTTTGCACATGAAAATAATTGTACATGCATTCATGAACAATTCCGAGCATAATTGGATTGATTTATGTATTTTTTAAGAATTATAAATGTTTTTACATTGGAAATTTTATGGGTTAGTGAAATGGTAATATTTTTGAATTTTGGTGATTTTAGGATTTATTTTTGAAAATTATAGAGAATTATGGAAATTTATGAAAAATAGGAATAGGAATTAATGATGATTAGAGATAATTATACTGTAAAGATGAGATTAAAGGAGTTAGTTTCAAAAGAAACTTAGTTAAAGTAAAACCTTAGGAAAGTGACAAGTATCACTGTTTTAGTAAGTCACTTTTATAATTTTCTTGGAGTAGGTTAGAGTTATCTGAAGAGTAAATAGGAGTTAGTGTTTTTCCTAGGTTCTTTCTTCTTCGTGGTAACCTCCTTTAAATCTTCTTCAACATACAAAGTTTTCTATCAAATTCCTCTTGAGAAATTTCTTTGCTTTTCCTTCCTCTACCCTACTGCTAAGTGTTTCTCCTACCTTAAGAAAAACCAGAAGTTGGTCAGTCTACATAGGGGAGTACGTGATTTTGCATAGAGTTAGGGCTTTGGGATAATTGAAGCTCTTGGATTTTTTAACAGGTAAGTAATGAATAAATCCTTAGAGTTGTGGATTTATGACATAAATTTGATGAATTACTATCATTTGCATGGATCATGTCATTTATGTGTTTATATTCACGAATACTGTGTTAATGAGATGAAAATTTTGGTTAAAATGTTAATTTAGTTTTGATGGATTGTTAGTGATCGAGTGATGTGGGAATAGTTTTTGGAGTTGAAATAACAATAAAATGATGTCTAGGATTAGTGTAGAAAATTAGATATGAAAAAGTGATATGTGCTCTGTTCTTCACTGTGCATGTATATATACGTTGTATATGAGTTGATAAAAACTTAGAGATGATCAAGGAAATGGTTTTTGGGTTGAAGAGAAATTGTAAAATGATGGTTTGAGATGGGAATGAGTGTTTAAATGGAAGTTGAGAGGAAGAATAGTGATTGAGAATGAAAGTTGAAAATGCAAAAAAGTAACAGAGTATGAATAGGATGAATATGAATTTTTGGCTTTTGTTAGTTTTTGATCAAACTCGTATATTTTGAAGTAGTATGAATTTATGGTGAATGAGTTGTTTGAAATGGAGTAACAAAAACTAGAAATAAAAATTTTAAGAGTTCGATTTTAGAAAATGAAGTCTGGAAATTTTCTGGGAATGAATAGTAATAATGTTGAGTTTTTGATCTGAAAATTCCATGAATTTTCTGTTCAGATAAAGCGATTTAGATAAATTTTTCTTCATAAAAGTTTTATATCTTTCTTTAAGCTTTCCAGTGATACAAATTTTGTAATTTTTGGAGTTTTGAATCAAAAGTTATGGAGTTTAGAAGTTTGGTTTTGATGACGAAGAAGAAATGGAGTTGCACTGCCGTGCATGAGCACAACAGTGACTTTGGTGGGTTAAAGGCAAAAGTCGCTGGCATTTAAATGCACGATAGCAACTCTGAGTGTTTAAGGGTGAAAGTCGATATCGAGCATTTGTTTTAAAGGTGAAAATTGCCATCATGCAATTGCATGATGGCGACTTTTGATAGTTGTTAGCTGATGAACATCTGATGGGATTTTGGCTATAACTTCTTCACCTGATGTCCAAATGATTTGGTTCTTAAACCAATGGATTTCTAATACATTTTTCTATCTCTACATAAACTGTCGTAACATTATGAATTGAATTGAGGAAGATTGATTGTGGGATCTATTGGAATAGTGAAATAGGATTTTCTTACTGAACACCCTTTAGTATTTTAATTATATCTGGATTTATAGGATTCCAAATGAGATGATTATTGATTTGAAGTAAACTAGGGAAATATGGATACTAATCATATGAAGAAATTAAATTGTGATTCAGTCTCTAAGGTGTTTAATTTCTGGATGGAAGTTGTGCATAGTATTGTCTTTGGATAAGAACAACCAAAAAATGTTTAGGTATATCTTCCAAATTACTGAACCAAATTGAGCGATTTTGGTGTCAATTGAAAGATAAGACATAGAGGAACACTTTTCTGTAAGAGAGTTTGACTAGATTATATCAGTTTCACCTTCTGATTGAATGTGAATAGTAGACTTGAAAGGGGTGTCTTGGAAAAATCTGAAGTGATTCAATGAGAATGAAATGTGATTTTAATGGTTTTAATGGGGCATAAACCTAAGTATAAATCATACTTAGATGAGATTTGATATGAGATTGATTTTGTGATATAATTGATAGTAAGATACTCGTGATTATCATGAACATGCATTGTACACATTCCATTTCATACATGTGCATTATTGAATACTTATGATTGTACAAATTATGATGGTGTGTATGTTATTTGATATAGAGGAGCAACTAGAAAGTCAACCCCCAGATGTTGCTGGAACTTCCAGGTATTATCTTATGGAGAAACTTATGAATAACCTAGACCATCTCACTTAATTACTTGTTTGCTTAATTTATAGTTTGAATGATAATTGAATGTGTTTAATTGTGGATTCCGGACAGAAGGTCTGATAAATATGAATGTGGATTGAGATACTGAAGTACTACTTGAATGTGAATGTGGAGACCTAATTACTTTATAATGTGAGTAATGGTGGTACATGCATTCCATACATGAATACATAATCAAACAATGGCAGTTGTCACTAGAATAGTCACCAATCAGAGTTTAAAGTTCAATGAGTGAAAAGAGCCTCGAGCTCAAACAGTGATTAAGAGCCTAAGGCTCACTATATAAAATGAGCCATGTATCCTCATTAGATAAGGAACAGTTATTAATAAGCTCAGCATCTAAAATGGACACGGGACAATACAGGCACTCGGTCATAATAATGTAATAATTGGAAAGTATCTCATGAGCACCTCATATACATATTGCTAAGTATATTTGTTGAAATGAAATGCCTCTGCTTTGGTGAAATTTGAAATTTATGTAAAGTGCAGTATGTGATTATATGTAATGTGAATTGTTGTGATGCATGAATTGAGTGAACCATCGATGATGGTTACCTTATTGAGTTCGCAAAACTCACCAAAATTGCAACGTTGTCTTTTCAGGACCAAGACATGACTCTATCTACTAAGAGGCTCTACTAGCCGTGTAGATTGTGATTGGCAAGAGAAGTCATGGCTCAAAGGTCGATCAGCTATGATTTTCGGATAGACTAGATAGACTTTAAATATTTTCCTCTTTTATGTAGCACTTTTGTATTAGGTTCTAATAATGTACATGTAGGAAAGGTTGGAAAGACAATGTAGACTTTCGGTTTTGTGCAACGAAATGAGGGAAAAGTTAGTTTTAAAATATTGTGGTTTTCTTATGATGCTTTATAAGTGACTTACGATACCATGCCATATGAAGTGAGTGTAGTTATTGAACGTAGTGCGCCCTTATTATAGATATGTACCGAAATGACCTTTGGGCATCCCGGTGGGTTCTCTTTGGTGAAGGTGTGCTACATCTAGTAATGTTTGGATGTTGGCAATCAACTTGTGTTTCCTTGCTCATGCATACACACATAGTTCATAGTCACTAATTTGCTCAATCATATGAATATACAATCATGTACATGTGTATGTGTAATGTGTAATGCATGCTCCATTAACCTTTATGGGTATGTATTCTTCTTCACAAATCTTGACCGTTCAATTATTATAGCATGTATATTACCATTTTGCATTCAAGTTTATACCTTCAATAAGTTTGATTACTCTAAATTCATCAATCATACATTCATCAACCTTTTCTACTAATATATATTCACACAATTTCCTAATTCTCATTCATTCACCCTACTCATATCCTTTGAATCATATTTGCATTCATAAGAACACCTTTATTCTTTTGACAACTCAAAATTTCAAGATTTAAATGCATTGATATCAAGACAGTCCATTCATTAAGTAATGACTTTAATTAACAACCTAAACTTATCAAACCCTTATTTAATTAATCAAGCAACAATCTAGGTTCATTTCAATCCTTAATCAAGTCCAAATTCACCAATATAGAGTGACATATCCTCATTTGGTTCAACAAATTCACAAAATCGAAATTATCATTTCAAAGCTTTAGCAATAATCATGAGGGACCGTCCCACGATCGTGGGATGAGTGCCTCGATATTACACTATCCAATTTCTCTTAATTTTCCATATTTAAACACCTTCATACTAAATTCAAAACACATTTATAACATTCCATTAATTATACCTCAAGTATACCTTAATTATACTTCAATTCCTCATCAAATTCATCTCCAATTCCAACTTAAAATCATTCATTTGGTAGCTCATAAACTATTGTCTTTCATGCTTGAAAAAATAGAACAAAAACTATCATTCATGCATCATTTTTGTTGACCCCCAAATTTTTTTATTTATTAAGCATGATTTATGAATTATGAGTTGTTGATAGATTAATTTTTGGAGTTAAGCTGTTATGACAAGGTTAGTAGGATTTTATGACATGGGTAAATTGATGGAATTAAATTATTATTATTGTAAGATTGTATAAAGGCATTTTTAGCAAGACACTTAAGGTTAAAAGGTTATAAGGCTTAAATGATGGGCAAAGTGGGCCTTTCACATCCACTAAGAGTATAAATTAGAAGAATACGAATTATAAAATGAAGAGAGAAAGAAGAGAGTGTCGTGGGTGAGAAGAAGAGAAGTAAAGAAAAGAAGAGAAAAGCTAGGGCTTGGAGATCTTGAAGAGTTTGAAGAAATTGAAGCTTTAACAATTAAGTTATGCTTTAAATTTCATAGGTTTAGTTAAATAAAACTCAAAGGAAGTTGAATATGGGAAGAAAGTTGTTGATGAATCATATAGGCAAGTGTTCTCTTTTAAGGTTAATGATCAAATGTAGTTGATGAATTTGTTTTGAGTGATATTGGGTTAAAATGAAGTTGAAAATGAAGTAGAAGAGATGGTTTAGGTTTGAGATGGGTGACATATGAAAGAGGGGAGGTGAAAAGGTTGAAAATTTAGCAAAATACGCTCTCAGAACGTGTTTCTGGACAAGTTCGCCGCGGCGAACTCTAATTTTGCTACACAGAATTTGCTTTGGTATTTTAGGAATAATCTTTTCTGTAGTTATCCAAATAGAGTGATTTTTTATTTGGAGCAAAATAGAGTCATAGGGATACAAGTTGTAAGAAGAAATTAAATTCCAATTCAGTATATAAGAATTTCAAGTTTTGGATGGAAGTTGAGTATAGAATACTGTTTCAGTATAAGAACAGTCCAAAATTGTTTGGGGTATAACTTTTAGATTACTGAACCAAATCGAATGATTTGGAGTCATTAGAAACTTAATACAATGGATAACATTTTTCTACAATAAAGTATTATCAAATTTCTTCATACCTAATCAGAAATTGGAATTCCTATTAAATGGAATTTTTGGCTATTGTTAAAGGAAATCAAGGAAGGCAAGAGGAGCAAAGGGTGAGACACCTTTAAGCAAGGAAATCAAGGTGGGTTACATGTTTATAATAGAATAAATAAGCCACTAATGTTTTCTTTGAATCAAAGAAGATTAATGTTTCAATTGCATCATAAATGTTGCATTTATTGCTTTTGAATGATTGGAGAAAGTGCAATATGTTGTTATGTGAGTTGTGTGATGATTTATGAAAAGACTTGGAAAGTGATTTTTGAAAAGATAACATGTTTATGAAATCATGGTTTCGACATATCTCATGTTTATGAAAAAATCAAGTTTCGAAAATGTGTCATCTTCGGCAATAAGTTTACAAGTCAATAATTACATGTTATGTGGGTTTGTGGTAGTCCCCTAAGTTATGTCAAGTGCACTTTGACAAAAGCCTTCTCCCGCCTATCCACTAGTAGCATGGAGCTCCTTTATGGACTCCCATAAGTTCACAGCTACACAAAACTAATATGTGGGATTGCGTTAATATGTTCTATTCACTACTATACAGGACTTATACAAAATGTGTAGTACGCTCCGTTTTGGATCTACCCAAACCATTCTAACGTGCTTATGTGCTTATGACATGTTTGACAAGATGGACTCATAAATGAATAGTACTATTGTGAATTGTTTGAAAAATTGAGAGTTTCCTGAAATAAGTGTTTTCTGATTTTTAAATGCGGAATTACTATTGTTATGAAAAGTTTCAATTAAAATAAGTTTTATAAAAGGGTTTTTGCTTGTTTCTCGATTATAAACTCGTTACCCATGAGCTTTAAGCTCACCCCCCATTTATCCGTCCCATTTTCAAGTAGAGAACATGAGATCGATTGAAAGAGGGTCAAGGCATCGCTCCAAGTTGCATATTTTTGTATTATAAGCTAGATTTTGTAACAATGAGGCTTTTAGTTGCATTTCAAGTATTATTAGTCAAGTATCTTATGTATTTTAGGATTATGAGACATTAATGTATTGTGGGTTGAAATGCCATTGCAACTTTATAAAAACTCTTATCTTTTGATATTAATGAATTATGAATTATTATTGAGTGGAAATATGAATTTGCATATGGATAAGGTTAAGTTGAAATTAGGGATACTTGAGGAAGTAATTAATTTGAGATGATGAATTTTTGAACAAGAATTGTGACTAAATATAAGTAAGATGTGTTATGGAAAAAGAAACATAGAAAATTGTAAAGGATGAGAATTAGTTATAGTAGTGAATAAATTGAGTAGAAATTTGAGAATTTGATGAAATAACACTGGTAGTTGAATTGTTATGAATGATGTCACCTTAGAGGGAGTGAATTCGGGACAATTTAGAGTAAACGTAAGGATTGGATAGATGTAGAGACCTAGGGAAGGCTATTGAGTGAACCCTTCCTGAAAGGTCTTATTATGGATAATTATGCATCTTCGCCACGGTGAAGTCAAGCTTCTGGCTGCGGCGTAATTATCTTGAGAGATGCTTGGGTCTAATATGGGAACATCATCATGGCGAAGTCAAGAGTTTGCTACGACGAACTTTTCCCGAAGGGTTTTCACAGAAGTGCTCATTCGTTCACCACAACGAACTTTTAGACCCAGGACGCAACATTTAGGGTTTCATGACTCAAGAGTTAGACTCTGAAAACGAGACCTACATGTTATGGTATCAAAGCATGAAGATGAATCGATAATGGTTAAGGTGTTTTTAATTGGAATAAGCTCACATTTTATGATATTCTAGATAAATGGACTCTAGAAAAGGGATCCAACAGTTATGGTATCAGAACGCCAGAATTAGGATCTTAAATGGGCATTTTTTGAGGTATATGCCAAGTTACATGCATTCTAGAGTGATTGTTAAGAGTTTGAGTTGATAGAATTAGTGAGAAAATGATGATACTATTTCATGATACGAGGAAATGAAAGTTACAGATAATTAGAAAGGAGAAATAGTATATGAGTAAATATGATAGATAATGATTCAATGCAATTGTATTGGAGGATGTATTATTGAATATGACATCAATATTGTACTGTGATGATATATTTTCGAAAGTGATATAGATACGAATGTAGTGTGATTGATTGTTTGAGGAATATAGCGATATAAGTATAAATGATGAGATTAGAGTGTGCGAGCAAAATGCAAAGAAAACATAACCTTGGTATGATCTTAAGAAGAGGAAATTGGAATCTAAGTAGTTGTTCGACTAATGTGACAAGAGTTATGATCCGTAATAAGAAGATATTAGTGAAATTGAGATTAGAATTTTATAATAATTATGCATCAATAATTCTGAATCGATTGAGGATATACATATGGAAGATGAAAAAGTGACAATAGGAAAATGAGACAGAAATGAGGAAAGAGTAAAGAGAGAAATATTATCTAGGATCAATGGAGATCAAAGTATCATTTGTGTAAGATATAAATTGGTGATTTTCAGGAATAAATCTATGGACAGAATGGTATGATTTTGATGATGCACATCTAAAGATATGTGACAGTAATTATGTTTATTACTTCATTGGGTTTTGGTGAATAAAACATTATGACCTTGTAAAAATGATAAAAAATTAGTCTTCTTGAGGTACTAAGAATGGCTAATAATGCAAAGATGATAACGGTTGATTAATAAAGATTGCATGAACAGTATAGATGATAGTAGCAAGAAATCTTCTTTCAAAGAAGAATTTCATTGAATTAGGTTAAGCAGATCAGATAGTTTATATTAAGAATGATCAATGAAAGAACAAATCAGAAATGAATATGTAATGTTTTGAAAGCGAGTATGGGAGTCCTATCTGTAATAAAGACTCAAGCATAAAATGTAGTATATGCTACTGAAAAAGTATGTATTTTGTTTGATGTAAAGTATTCAACTATATGAGTGGATTCCTAAATTTAAGGAGAATTTAATTGCTATTATAAGGAGTATATAGGTCTATGTTATATTATGTGTAAATATGTTCGAGAGATACAAATTTGACCGGATGAATGTGTTACACACATTGGAAGTTAAGATTGAAAATAAATTGAAATATGTGGAGAAACTAATATGAATGAGCAAACATTAGAATAAGTCAATTTGAAATATGAGGAAATCTAAAGAATGGAGAAAATCATTCGAGAAAGGTAAGTCAACTAGGAAATTTAAAATAATGTGAGATCATGTTACCTCATTGAGGAATTAGTTACTTAAGGAATTACGAGAACTAATCAGGGGAACATGGAGTTTGATAACAATTGTTTGAGTTAACAATTGCCCATGATAGTACTATGGTATTGAAGATTAAAGTGATCCAAGCAAAATTTTGATGGCATGTTAAATGTATTCGAAAAGTTAAGAAAAATAGTTCGAATACTTAAGGAAAAACGTGTATAACGTATGAGTGATGAAAGTAAAGAGAATTTTGAGGAATTATAACACCAATTTAATTTTATTGTCTGGATTTGAAGATTTTGTAATATACAATGATGTTTGTGTAAGAGATTAGGATAAAATCCAATGTAGCATAATAAAGTGAATTCATATGCATGGAGGCAATTGAAACCTCATAGATTGATTATTTGATATATGAATTAAGACTTGCCGTGATAGTGATTGCTTGAAAGTTGGAGACACTATAAGTGCAGAAACATTTTGAAATATGCAGATCATTAAAGTTGGAGGTAAATATTGAGTTGAAAGAATTGAATACGAGACTGAGACAATAGATAGAATTATTTGAAGGATTATGATATATAAATAAGTATTTCCTAGTAATGCTAGTGCTATAATCTGCTGCATTGAACAAAAAATTCAATAGCAGTGCATCACAAATTTAGATATTGAGGTTATCAAATCTGGTGCAATCAAGAGCGTAGACTGTTGAATTAAAATTTGGGTAAAATGGAGTATCATTAGTCACTGAAAATTTAAGATCAGTTTCACATGAGCAAAGCCTAAATTGAGGATTCAGAAATTATGAATCTTATTGGGAAATCAAAAGTGAATACGAATTTTGAGTTTGAATAGGAAAAATGATACTTGTGATTGAAATGAGAAGTATGTGTAATCGATAAAGATGATGGAGCAAAGAGATTGCTAGAAAAGTACAAATGGTAACTTAAGTTATACATCCTAGTAGGAATACGCCAGAACATTATTTAGTGGCTAAGAATGTAGAATCAGGTGACTAAATGTTTGAATTACCGACGTCTTAACTGTCAGAGATATGCTTAAAGTTTATAGTTGGAGTTCATAGGAACATGAAATCAATGTATAGTTCTATTTGACTTTAAGCCTCATAATCATTATCATAATGATTTCATTAGAATAATGTATGAGGAGTTCTTCGCTCTTGCATTGTAATGATTAATGCCAAAAAAAAGGCTGAAGGCTAGATTGATTAGAGCAGTAGTTGATAAGTGAAATCGATTAGTATTAGAAATTAAGTGATTCAAGAAAGATAAATGAATTAGGTGCATCCATGTCAAAGATATGGAATACAACGAGATAGATATAAGAGTTAAATGTACTGATACTAAATAGAAGTGAACTATGAAGCAAGAGATTAAATGTTTCTGAGAGTATCACCTTCCTAGGGTGTGCTTACATTGAGCACAAGGGGGTGCTCAGGCTAGGACAAAGAATTAACTAAGCTTGAATTATATTGGTCCATATGAAGTTACTAAGAACCAGACCATTAACTTATGAGTTAGTACTACCAACAAAGATGTGTTATTGTGACTATGTTAAGAAATATTGATATGATATGATATTAGTGTTATCGTCATAGGAAGTGGAAAAAATTAGTGAGTGATCTAAAGCATAATGAGGAATTGAACTAGTTAAAAAAGTGAATGATCAAATAAGGGATTGAAAGATCGAATGAGTCTATTGACTATGGTCATTTGAAAGAAATTATTGGAGGGATGAAGTTAAATGGGAAACGAAGGAATATCGTGCCTTTTTGATCAGTCAGATAAGAATTTCGAGGACGAAATTCTTTTAAGAGGGGGAGAAATGTTGACCCCTAAATTTTTTATTTATTAAGTATGATTTAAATGAATTATGAGGTTTTGATAGATTAATTTTTGGAGTTAATTTGTTATGACAAGGTTAGTAGGATTTTATGACATGGGTAAATTGATGGAATTAAAGTACTAATGTTATAAGATTGTATAAGGGCATTTTTGACAAGACACTTAAGATTAAAAGGCTATAAGGCTTAAATGAAGGGTAAAGTGGACCCTTCACTTCCACTAAGAGTATAAATTAGAAGAAGAAGAAATATAAAATGATGAGAGAAAGAAGAGATTGTCGTGGGTGAGAAGAAGAGAAGTAAAGAAAATTTAGGGTTTGGAGATCTTGAAAAGTTTGAAGAAATTGAAGCTTCAACAAGTTATGCTTTAAAATTCATGGTTTTGGTTAAATGAAACTAAAAAGAAGTTGAATATGGGTAGAAAGTTGTTGATGAATCATATAGGCAAGTGTTCTCTTTTAGGGTTAATGATCAAATGTAGTTTATGAATTTGTTTTGAGTGATATTGGGTTGAAATGAAGTTGAAAATAAAGTAGAAGAGATGGTTTAGGTTTAAAATGCGTGATATATGAAAGAGGGGAGGTTAAAAGGTTGAAAATGCAGTAAAACACGCTCTCAGAACGTGTTTCTAGACAAGTTCGCCCTAGCGATTCTAATTTCCTGCACATAATATGTTTTGGTATTTTAGGCATAACCTTTTCTGTAGTTATCCAAATAGAGTCATTTTTAATTTGGAGTAAACTAGAGACATAGGGATACAAGTTGTATGAAGAAATTAAGTTCCAATTTAGTCTCTAGGAAGTTGAGCATAGAATACTGTTTCAGTATGAGAATAGTAAAAAATTATTTGGGGTATAACTTTTAGATTACTGAACCAAGTTGAATGATTTTGGAGTCATTAGAAATTTAACACAATGGGGAACATTGTTCTAGAAGAAAGTATTATCAAATTTCTTCACTTAACTAATCATAAATTGGAATTCCTATTGAATGTAATTTTTGGGTATTGTTAAAGGAAATCAAGGAAGGAAAGAAGAGCAAAGGATGAGGCACCTTTGAGCAAGTCTTTAAGCAAGGAAATCAAGGTGGGTTACATGTTCATAATATAGTAAATAAGCCACTAATGTTTTCTTTGAATCAAAGAAGTTTAATGTTTTCAATTGAATCGTAAATGTTGCATTTATTGCTTTTGAATGATTTGAGAAATTGCAATATATTGTTATATGAGTTGTGTGATGATTTATGAAAAGACTTGGAAAGTGATTTTTGAAAAGATAACATGTTTATAAAATAATAGTTTCGACATATCTCATGTTTATGAAAAAATCAAGTTTAAAAAATGTGCCATCTTGGGCAACAAGTTTACAAGTCATGAATTACATGTTATGTGGGTTTGTGGTAGTCCCCTAAGTTAAGTCAAGTTCACTTTGACAAATGCCTTCTCCCACCTGCCCACTAGTGGCATGGAGCTCTTTCATAGACTCCTATAAGTTCACGACTATGCAAAACTATTATGTGAGATTGCATTAATATGTTCTGTTCACGGCTACACGGGACTTATGGGAAATATGTAGTATGTTCCATTTTAGATCCACCCAAACCATATTGATGTGCTTATGTGCTTATGATATGTTTGACAAGATGGATGTATACATGATTTGTACTATTGTGAATTGTTTGACAAATTGAGAATTTCATGAAATAAGTGTTTTATGATTTTTAAATGCATAATTACTATGGTTATCAAAAGGTTCAATGAAAATGAGTTTTATTACCTATGAGGTTTAAGCTCCCCCCTTTTATCCGTCCCATCTTCAGGTAAAGAACATGAGATCGAGTGAAAGAGGATCAAGGCATCGTTCCAAGTTGCATATTTTTGTATTATAAGCTAGATTTTATAGCAATGAGGCTTTTAGTTGCATTTCAAGTATTGTTAGTTTAAGTATCTTATGTTTTTGGGATTATGAGACATTGATATATTGTGGTTTGAAATGTCCTTACATGTAACATCTCATCACTGATGGGAAGGGTAGAATAGTAATTTGGAACGGGTTATGAGTGTTAGAATTGTCTTGGTATGTTCATGCATACTCATA
>JANSVA010027962.1:0-14473 GCA_025504915.1 Erythroxylum reticulatum | reverse complement strand
GATGTTCTTGATTGAATCTTAAAGGAATCCCCTATTTTGAAATAAATTTGCTTCTTTATATGTCAAGACTTTCCACTACAACTCTTTTTGACTACTTTCTAGTCTCCCCTTTTGTTTAATTCCTTAAGAACTCCTTTATTCCCACGAAACTCTAAAAATTCCAAGAATCTTGCCCAACACAGGTCTAATATAGACCTTTGTTCTTCAGAGATATAGAAAATCCTAATTTACATAAAAATCATCTGTATCATAGGTTCATAATACAGATACATGTTGCACTTATATTAGATTAGTAACTCCTCAATCATACATCCAAGGTTTCATCTTAGAAGAATAAGTCCGAAGTCTATAAACACATGTCCATGTTTAGGCCAATGTAGCAAGTTCTCAAAGAAATATAATGGACTAATAACGTACACGACATAGAGCATGGGACTATGTTTGACCAATTTTTTGAACATAGGTATATATTCAACTTGTTTTTGTCTAAATTCATCCTAAAAGATTTCCAGCTTGGCTCCAACTTGTTAGAATTGATTCCTTCTTCATTAGTGATCTAAAATAAGGCCTTTAAACAGATTATAGGCCACATTAACTATTAAATGATATAAAAATAATCCAAACACGAGAAAAATTATCTCAAAATTATGCTAAGAACATACTATATTTAGCGCTATCAAGATCCCTTCCTTAACCTATATCTTTCCAATCATCTTGATGTTCAAATTTGCTCATATTAATTTTTCTTAGTTAAAATTCATCATTCAAGTTATCTCACTTCTTATCATCATCGAAACTATCTTGGAGAAATCATCATTTTTCAGATATTTGTTAGGAATTTGTGGCAATTGTTCCTTTTATATCTTATAACTCCAATTAATCTCTAATATCTCCAAACATCATATTCAGATGTTTAAGCTGGCATAGTTTAAATCATAAGCGTATCATCCTTCCTTCCCCTTTCAACTATGTCCTAATTAGACATAATTCTACCTTCAAAAGAATGTTAGTAATAACCTTATAAAACTATCTCAGGGATTCTCTCATTTAATGTCACTTTATTCAATCATGTTTCACTATAAATTTCTAGCTTTCTCTACTGATACTGCTCAGAAACTCGTATATTACCACTAATTTTCCCTTTTAATTTTTGTATTAAACTAACTAAAACAAACAAAGGAATAAACTCTTAATATTAAATCAATCTCAAATCTTGATGGAGGCAAAGGCAAGTAAGAAGATAACAATAGAAACAAAATGAAAGAATTCAAAATGTGAGGAATAATTTCAATCGATTGTAGATTCTAATTGAGAGTTGCATTTAGGCAACAATCCTAAATTTTAAACACCTTATGAATATTTTAAACAAGATTTACTGTTATTACTAGAATGAAATTCGAAATCTTTAAAATAGGCAAGAAAAGTATATAGACACAAATATACTTTTCCTAAAAATTGTTGAATGATAAATTTCCTCCTTTCTTATCGTAACAACATTCATTGTTTACTTATTTGTAGAATGAATAAAAATGATGACATGAAGAAAAATGTAGGAATGAAATAAAAAAGAAATCAATGGATTTAAGAATGAGAAAAAGAATGTATAAAGAAACTAAAGAAAGAATCAAGAAAATAGGAAATAACAACAAATAAAAGATTAATATAGTATGATTTTAGAACTAAAGCTCGAATACATAAACTTATACAAGTGCAACTTATACAAATGCCAAGGATGAAAATGTGGCATCCAATATACTTAAATTGTAATCAAGCCCCAAAGAAGCTAAAGATAGAAACTTGACGTAATGATTATACAGATTGTTAAACCAAAGGTATAAGAAGAATATAGATGCATCATTTTAAAGAACTAGAACTACAATTAGATTAAGGTGTTTGAACCTAAATAAAAACTAGGATTTCGATTAGGCACCCAGCACATAACTGTGGATGGGCTTGTGTTGTCTATAAATATTTTAATTCCATTGGTTATTGTTGGAAACGTTTGTGTCTGAAACCTTGATTTCTTATATATTTTTGGGAATATTGACATGATTTGGACCATACCAGTGGTGGAGAACATGAATCTTCCTCTTAACTTTCTAAAGTTGAATAGTCTACGACATGCCCATAGTGGAGATCCTGGATATGTTCGTAATTTTTGATTTAGGTCACACATGTTTTAGAGATTCTATCTCACCACTCAGTTGTCCACAAAATTAAAATTAAATAGACTAACACATGACCACGTTTGGGGCTGTATTCACATTTAAGTCTTCTCCAACCTTAACCTTAATCTAGTTAGCCAATATTCTTCCTTTTCCACACACTTCTCTCACAACACCATTAACCGCATCTTATAGCATTTTCTTCCTTATTCACATGAATCGTCCATTTGGCAAATTTAAAAGATCAATGGTAACTTAGACCAATCAAAAAAATCTAATTGGATGTTTGAATAACATAAACTTCAATCCATTTTGTTCTATAGTAAATACACTTTGATTTTAAAGAAATTATTTTCCAATTTCGAAAACAAAAACAATAATATAAAGCTTTAGTTTCATCTTAGGAACCCCAATATGCATTAGGAGAAAAAACTAAAAAGAAATGAACAAAATTAAACGCAAATAATAATAATAAATTCAAGTTATATGCCTTAATTGTAGTCACAGTGAAACTATTAAAGATAATACATAGCACTAAATTGTTTTCAACATAACTAAAACATTTGAATTTAAGACTGTAATAACTATAATTGAATAATGTTTAAAAAAAAAGAATCAAAAGAGGGAAACATAGAGCTGAAGTTACCATAATTGCACATTCAGTCCTGTAAACTCCTACTTGTACTTCTCACGAAAGTTTTAATTCTCCATTTATGTGTCTAAAAGTCTAAAACTCCAGAAAGGTACAATCACATTTTCATTATTCAATAGCTACGATAGAGAGAGGAAAAATGAATAAAGCAAGAGTTAGAACCAATGATTTATTCCGATAAATCATTATTAAAAAATCAAGTTAGGATCTAATCCCACGTTTAGACAATGTTATGAATACCGTATTTAACAAGTATCAGATTGAATTTTGATATGGTATTATACCGATACCGGTCAATACTGGGCACCGTTTCGGGCAATTTTTTAAATTTATAAAATACTCCTTAATTTTTTTTAATTGCAAAATAATCCTTCAATATTGTAATATTGTACTGTGTAATTTAAACAAACCTTATCTCAAAAAATCATAATAATGCAAATATAAAATAACAACAATTTATTTATTTTTCTTAATATTATTTTCACATACTCTACATATAAATAATAACCAAAATTAATATGAAAAATATTATTTTATCATCATAGAAATATAAAATTAAGAACAATACAAAGTATTAAAAATATTACAATTTTATTATATAATAAATAATAATTACCTCAAAATATCAAATAAAATGGATAATTATTATCATTAATAAAATATAATTTCTATCTTAATATTTAATTCTCAATAATAAAACATATATTTTATCTTAATATGTAATTGTTATTAATAATAAAATATAGTTATATTTATATTAACAATTTTAAAAAGAAATTAAAAAATTTTAAGGCCTCTTAATTTTCATTTTAACATATTTTCAAGTGTTTTTTGTTGAAAAATATAACTATTATTTACTATATGAATTTAAATATTATATTATTAATAATAAAAAGAGATGATGTTGGTGAAGAAGAGAGAGAGTGAGCAAAAAAATAAAGAGAAAAAGAAGAAGGTAGTAGAGTTGGGTGGAGCGAGGTAGGTTTTTAAAAAATTTTCATTTTCTACAAAAATGCCATTAATTTTTAAAAAAAATTTCAATACCGATCGGTATTTCAAATACCAGCTATATTGACCGGTACTAGGAGAAACAGACTGATACAAGCCGGTATTTGGACCCAGCATCGAAACATCCTATTTTGTTCCGTTTTCTGACTAGTACGGTACATATCGCCCAATAGCGGTCGATACTGTACAAAATTCAACACATTGGTAGAAGAAAATAAAAAAATCATGCTTTTTAAAATTTCATGATCACTTTAATCTATAAATTGATTAAGGCATAAATATAATAAAACACAAGTGGTACAAAAAGGGGTAAACAAGGAATATTAGCTTTTAAAGAGTACACCTATTTATTACTGGAGTACGACCTTGTGGTAATCTAATTAAAATATAATCTTAATTTTAATTATATTTTGATTAAAATTATAATTAATTTTAATTAAATGCCAATTAGTCTAAAATAAGATCCAACATCTAAATTACTATCAAATCCAACTTTACTAAATTACTTTTTTCTCTATTCAACAGTTCTATATGTGTGACTATTAGATTTCTAAATATGTTGATAATACATATAAATTATAACTATATTAGCTTCACGGTCTAACCTAATTATATAAAATAAAAAAACTCATAATTAGACACTTCTTCCTTTTTCTCTCTTCTGTTACCACTGTAAGCCACCAACTATCCCTATCTTAGCTTTAACTTACTTATTTGCTCCTTTCCTAATTTTATTTCCTTTTTTTATGTTTCTTACTTCTTTTTCATTCACTTCCTAAAGTTTCTTATTCCCCTTTTTGTCATTTGTAATGTTACCTCTGGTTATTCCCCCTCCTACTATTCCACATGAGCCTCAACTTCTCTCTCTTTGTTTGAGAGTTTGTATTTATGGCCTTATGTTGTTATTCTCTCAAGTCTCACCCAAAATTTTATGATTGAGTTTTAATTTTATGTATTTTTATTTGGTTTGGAGTTATGGATTTGGAGTTACAAAATTTGTTGGAGATTCTTTATATTTGGAGACTAAAGCTTGAAAATTATTAGGAAATTGTTGAGGGATCTAAGTGTTGTGCCACAATAAGTTCTAGAAAAAACATAGGTTATCCCACTCGCAAGTATACGAGGTAATTGTAGTTGAATACCCAGGTTCGTCTCTTAAGGAGATGAAATTGGTCTACTCAAGCTAAATTTGAATAAAAATAAAAACAAATGCAATCTTAAACATTCTAACCTAATTTGTTGAGAAAAGAATTTAAATAAAATAGAACAAAATAAATAACAAGTAGACTAATTTAATTAGAAGCAAAGAATGATTTGATCAATCAATGTGGTGAGTTCTTGAGAAATTAACTTCACTAATTTAATCTCCTATGCATGACTAAGGCTACTTGATTGGATAATTGTCTTGCTTAAATTAACAATTAGGTTTTAAAATCAATTCAAATAATAAACTAAATCTAACTTTCATACTCGACAAGTCTATTATCCAAATCATTTATTTAAACCTAACTAATAATTACCCAATTAAGTTAATATATTTCTAATTCATAACTTAAACGTCTATAGTTTCTCGTTCTAATATTAAACTTCTTCTCTCGATTCTTCATTTAATATCAAAACAATGCAAAAGTTGGCCAAACTATTACATCCAATAAGTTCAGAAACCACAGAAAATAACACAACAATAAAACAGTAACTCTATCATTCATAATCAATTAAATCAGTTCCATTAACTAGCAAGAATAGGCAATCAACCTATCATGGGATCAAAGCAGTGCATTATGTTCATAAATAGAGAAATGTAAAAGTAATAAATAAAGTCAACAGGTTCAACAAAAGATGAACTATCAAGCAATAATAGAGGAAATAAGTTCAATAACAGCAGCAGAAGATTAAATAAGAATGAACAAATAAAACAAAGAACTCTTAAATGAGGAAGTTGGGCATGAATCTCCTGTCAAGCTCAAGCTCTCTGTCATCGGCTCTCACCTTCTGCCTCTGCTCTACTCTCACCCAGAAGAATGATTTCTCACACCGATTGGGTTTCAGCTTCAGCTTTGATTCTCGCTTTCTGCTCTGCTCACCTCTCTGCTATTTTCTCTCTTTCTCACTACCTGACTACTCTCTGTTATTTTTTCTTCTATTTTTCTACCTTCAACCTCCTTTTCTCTTTATAAACTTTTCTATTTATAGAGAGAGACTAGTTTTAGGTTTCGTTTTAATCTGTCATCATCTTACATATGTGACACGCGTGATATTAATTTCAATATGAGAGAATGTGCACAAGCATGACATCTTTGTCACGGTGGTGAGAGCTATTGACACGCCCATAACAATGGTTGTCATGGGTGTGAGGCGTGACTCCTTTGTCAAACCATTGTTTTGCATAATTTTTGCTACATCCACAAAATACAAAATACACCATACATCCTCATTTCATTCAACTTTGGATTACAGCACAGTAATTTGTAACTAAAATCAAAATATAAAGGCTTGCAAAATCAATAAAAACTAGTCGCAACAATAAGTCAATGATAACTAAAATCAAAATATAAAGGCTTGCAAAATCAATAAAAACTAGTTGCAACAATAAGTCAATGATAGGTTAGTTAAGTCAGATGGGTTAGAATCTAGTTAATTCAAGATTGGGGTCAGCTTTAATCACTTGAAGCCTAATCAAGCTTAAGTTTGAGCAATATAAGTAGGTCAAATTGGGGTTTGGGTTAGGTTAACAAAATACATAACTTTAGTTTATTCTTACAACAATGTAAGAAAATAATCTTATTCTAATTATGTACTTAATATTTTTTAATGAGGAATTTAATTTTAAATGTTCTCATCAAACACATGAAATGTAGGTAAATGTCATACATCTAGAAATGTAATTTAATATATATAAAAAATATCAGGGATACATAAAATTTGCAATTTGTTATATATATATATATATATATATATAATCAAGTTATATTCTTAAATCATTTGTTTGATTCTAATTACTAATATTTATATACTAAACTAGCATTCTAACACTTTTGGTGAGTAATTTAGATTAAACGTAAATTCCTAAATAAATTAAATTTGTACTCTAAATAAAATTTTAATTTGATTTACAAATATTTTTCAAAATTAAAATAAGAAATTATTTAAAATATTTTGATCTCTTTAGTAAATTTAATAAAAATGATTTTAAATAAATTATTTTTCTTAGTTATTATAATTTAAAATTTTTCTTTTAAAATTTAGCTAATAAGATATTCCAATCTAATTAAAAAATATTTTCTAATCTAATTAGAAAATCGTTTCAAATCTTATTAGAAAATAATTTTCCATAAATTAAAATTTTATTTATAATAACAAAAATACTTCAAAATTAAATAAAATATTTTTAATTTAATTAATAAAGTACTTTAAATTATTTATTTAGATATTAGTTTCATAATTATTTAAAATTTATTTTTGATAAATTAGAATATATTTTTAATATATTAAGAAAAGTTATTTTTCTTAATTAATAAATAAAACTATTTTAAATTTTAATTAAAATAATATCTATTCTAATAAATTAAGAAAGTTATTATTTAAATTAATAAAGAACTATTTATAGAAATAAGACAATAATCCTCTAAATAAAAGAATAAACTTAACTTATTTATATCAAATTGAAATAAATAATGTTAATTTTAACTTATTTAAATCAAACTAAAATGAATAATATTAATTAAAAATACCTTTATTAATTACATTAAAAAATTTCAATTTTAAAGATTCTAATTAATTAATTCTATTCTAATTGAAATATAATAAATTTATCATTAGAAAATAATTTTCTAAATTTTAAATTAAAAATTAATATAATTATTAATCTTAATCAAATTAAATTATTTTTAATTTAACATTAGAAATAATTTTCAATTTTAAAATAATTTTAAGGATAAAATTATTCTTTAATTTGAATTACCCCTCATGTTTTACATTAATCAAGTTTCCAATAAGTCATTATTCTAGTTATAGAGTTAACATTAATCAAGTTTCCAATAAGTCATTATTCTAGTTATAGAGTAACTGAAATAGTTTGTAAAGTAACACCCTTATTCCGACCTCGTAATAGTTATCCCTACTTCTAAATACCCCTTGTCTTTAACGTTGGAGAACCCCAACAACTAAAGAAAACCATATTCGTCAGTTTAACCCAATGTTATGAATATCATATCAGTATCGGTATCGAATTTAATTTTGATACGGTACTATAACAGTACTAGTCAATATTGGTTATCGTTTTGGTAAATTTTCAAATTTATAAGATAGTCTTTGAATTTTTTTAAATTACAAAATAATCTCTCAATATATTGTACAGTATAATATATAATTTTACACTAATCATATCTCTAAAAAACATAATAATAGAAATTTAAAATAACAATAATATATTTATTTTTATTAATATTACTTTTCACATATTTCACTTATAAATAATAATCACAATTAATATAAAAAGATTATTTAATCATCATATAAATATAAAATTAATGACAATACAAAATACTTAAAATGTTACAATTTCATCATAAAATAAATAATAATCACATCAAAATATCAAATAAAAAGAATAATAAATTTTCATAACTCTCTAACTATTACAATTTACAATAATAGTCCTTGCTAAAGAACCAACTAAAAGTGAAATTTGAATCAAACATTTTTGCTATTGCATTGCATATACATAATTTAACACATGCATCCAATATAAGTGAAATTAAAAGAAAAGAAGAAATAAAAACCTAGAAATTCATTCAATCAAATACCAACTCAAAACGCATTAACCTCAATTCTCATTTAGTACAAAATCCTTATCTGTAAGAGGAATCTCGTAATCAGTATCATTCGAGTTTATTATGCCAAATAACATATCAATACTTTCTCATCTATCATTATCTTCTAAATCACTCTCATCTATCGAACCTGGTTCCCCAAAAACCTAGTTGGCCAAAAGATAGATATGAGTAAGACAAATTGGATCTATATAACTACTTGTTCTATTAAGAGTTCTAGTAAACATTAAAATTAAATTATTAAGAAATTATATCTAACTTAATAATGATAATAACATACACTTCCTGAAGCTTTAAATTTTGTTGAACAAAGACCAAGTCGTTCAATCTTTTCCACTTTAATCTATTCCTTTTCTTGGAATGAATGAATTTAAAGGTGCTTTAATTCCTTTCACACCCTATTGCACTCACACTTCCACTTAGAATTTGAATTGCAAACCTTTGCAATTTTGAAACACCACTTTCAAATTGGTCCCACTAAGCAACTGTAAGTCATAAGAAAACAAAAGTAGCATTACAAACAAAATAAAGTGACGATTAATTTTCAACAAGTAATAAAAGTGAAAAATATATACTTGGATTAAGTTCATCTTTTTGAAAAATAGCAATTGGCATCCTTAGGAGATCTTGCATCATCTCATGTGCGACAATTGTTGTAGTAGTTAGCATTCTCCTATTAAATTCAACTTTCTTTGCCTCAACTACAAACAATGGAGAGTAAAGTTGGGCTTTCCCATATCTCATTGGTGACTGCAAAATAAGGTGTATATAAAAAAGGCATATTTTTTAGATTGACCTTGGTTGCTTCTTTTGCCCTCTCTATGATATCATAAAGTAACTCATTGTTGCCTTCTCATCATTAACCCTCGCAAAAGGCTCACAAACTCGAATGAAAAATTTACATTGGGATAAAAATTCTTTGTCTTCAAGTATAATTCTAGAAACCATCAATCCAACATTAAACTTAGCATGTTGAGATGTAACTCACTTATTACTTGCAAATATTTAACTCTTTCTTCATCATAATAAAATACTAAAGTGATAAGAAATTTGTTGCAAATCTTGTAATAATAGGATAACACAAATTCCTATCAATGGTGAAATCCTTTATCATTAAATTCAAGCCCATACATGATTATAGATGAACTTGGTTACTTTTTTTTACTTTCTGTATAGTCTCATCAACAATAGGAAAATACCTAGCATCTCCTACATTTTTCAACATCAAGTCAATGTAATGTGCAGTACAAAGAGCCCAATAAAAAGAATTATATTTTCTTTGTAATCATCTTTCAGCTACTTTATAAGCAAAATCAATGCTAATAATGTTCCCAACTTCATTCCAAACTTCATCAAACATTTCAAATAAAGTATCGGCATTCGTAACAAGGACAAATGCAGCAATAGACTTTAAAAACATTGTCCCATTTGCAAAATAAACAAAAAAATTTAATAATAGGCTTTTGTCTTCTATTTGTCCAACCATCGCACATGATTGAACATCCAAAAGTAGCCCAATTCTTTATTCTTTCATCCACATAACTTTTTATTTTATAAATAGAACTACTTAAAAGTTTACCTCTATATTCACCAATTGAAAGAGCTTTATGTCTTAAACCGTAAGAGGCAATAGCATCTACCATAGGCTGATAATAATAAGAGTGGGAAGCATCGAATATTATACGTGAATCATATCACCATCTAGCTATTTCCATATCCATATTATAAGCCACTTATTTATCTTATAAGGCACTACAAATTGAAGACTGAGCTCTAGGAGTAGTTATCAAGAGTACTTGAACTTTCTTTCATTTATCTACGAAAATAAATGAAGACATTATATAAAAATTAACTTAATAACTTCATATCAAAATAAAGAACACATAATTTTATTATTAACTACTATCACAAAATATATATTGTTTAACTCAAAAGTTAAAACTAACACAAAAGCATATACATCTTATATAACTCATTTTGTATAATTACATCATTTAACTATAAACTAAAGATACACTTATAACTATAACCTATTCAACTTCAACAATAACTCACAATAATATGTTTACAACCTATTTTATGTAATCACATAAATTTTTTTACTTATAAAATTCAATTTGTAATGCTTGTTAGTTCTAATCAACATTGTTAAAATCCTAATTCCCAACTTTAATTTAACAATATTTCATTCAACAATTTTAATCAACATTCTAGTTTCTTACTCAAGTTAACTCCATAATCAAGAGTTAACATACACTACACAATTCAATTTTGTCCAACATAACTGGAGTCCTAGTTACTGGTTTTCTTTGTGTATCTTAGAGGTCTATTCTATCATCTGGTCGTTGGTTTCTTATTATCCCTATAACCCTCCAGTTAGGATATCATGTGGTATCAAACCTTCATATACGCCTTCGCCTTCTCCATTGAAAGAAAGATCCTCTTTAGAAACATTAAAAGAACCAGAACTTTTTCTAGGTACCCAAATAAAAAATATAAATAAATAGGTCAATAATAATGATGCTTGAAAGTTGAAAGGCATATAATGTTAATGAACCGAATCATGAAGAAGATATTAAAATATAGCGAGAGAGGAAAAGAAAAAATAAATGCAGAAAAATTATAAAAGTAATAAGAGATGAAAATATCCGGTGATGAAAAAGGTTAACAATTTTAATTAAAAGAATACACGTAGACAATGATTAAAATGGAGATAAATATCTCAATTTAAGTATAGCTACAAAAGAGATATAATTTTAAGAGTTAAATAGGGTAGCTAATTTCTTTGTAAATAATTTACTTGCACAATTATTTTTTTAGTATTAAAAATGTTAGGTTTATCATTAAGGCTTTTCAATTACTGCTCCAAATTTTAAATTAAAAATGTTATAATTTACGCACTATAAAAATAAGGTATGACAATTCATATTAGTATTTTTTTGAAAAGTTAAAGAAAATATATTAGTGAAATATAATCCAATCCTTACAAAGATGAAACTGCACTGTTTTGATGTCATAAAAGAATCTAGGTTTCCACCTACTTAAACTAAGTGCTCTTCAGGGTTAAAAAAAGATTGCATCGTAAGGAAGTGGTGTGTGCAAGAGAGAGCTTAATCAAAGCCCTAGAAGAAAAGGTGAAAGTTTGTCTCTTAAAGAGGTTCGTTGGAAAGTAAAATGGATGATAGCGACAGTGTCAAGGAGTCAACTCCTCCATTGGAGGACGACCAAAGCACCAAGGAAAAAAGATTTCGGCCTCCAAGCGAGGAGCCCTCTCACCATCTCCCTTAGTCCTTTAAGGACACCCTGTTAAAAAGACACAATTAGCAGGAACCGTAGGTGCTGGACAAAGACTAGGAAGTAGAGTTGCTGGACGAAGATGCAATAATGAATACCGAGGGCCCTATCCAATCAATATAGTTTTTAGCAAAAATTCACACTCAATTGGAGAAACCGTGAAGGAATGCCATTATTGTGAAGTTGTTAGGGAGACGAATTAGATATGTAGCGTTATGCTCTAAACTAAGGGCCTTATGGAAAACAGAGAGTGACTATAAGGTCATAGACCTGACCAATGACTTCTTCTTGATCAAGTTCAAAAGCACCAATGATATGCAATGTATCCTAACGAGGGGTCCCTGGACTGTATTAGGGCATTACCTTACCTTACAATCATAGACGTTGAACTTCAGGGCGAGGAGCAGATTATCTGTAATGTAGTTGCATGGATCCAAGTGCCTGGCATTACACTCAAGTATTACCATAAGAGCATCCTGCGTAAGATCGAGGCATTAATTGATCCAGTCATTAAGATAGATTAGTCTATCGAATTTGCATCCAAAGGCAAATATGCTCGTATGGCTATGGAAGTTAACCTTGGTAAGCCACTTGTTAAGTTAAGTAGAGTTCATTTCTATTAATTTTGGTGACAATCAACTAATAATAATCTTAAAAATATATAAAATGTTTTGATAAGTTTGTTAAGTGTGCAGAAAAATGTAAGTAACACCTAGTCATCCCAGATTATACGCAAACAACAAATGAATTGTAAACAACAGATGAAGCACAAACAATAAATGAAGCATAAATAACAGACGAAGCGCAAACAACAGACGAAGCGTAAATAATAGACGAAGCACAAACAACAGATAAAGCACAAACAACAGACAACGCGTAAACAACAGATGAAGCATAAAAAATAAATGAAGCAGAAACAACAGACAAAGCGACAATATTAGACGATACGAAAAAGAAGATACTCTAGAACTTCAGACAGTTAGTTAGTTGGAGTTAGTTACAAACTCAACTAGTTAGTTGGAGTTAGTTGCAAAACTCAACTAAATAACGGTCTGTTGAAGATTCAAAAAGCAGGTTTCAAGAAGACAGTGGAGACTTAGGCTATAAGCACTAGTCCTAGTCGAAGACTAAAATAATTTTTTTGCTTACAAGAGAGAAAACTGTGATTGTACAATACTTAGAAAAAATTATGTATTCAAAGTGCGAAACAAGAAAGTGAATCCTACTGTAAGGTAAAGCTCAAGATATCTTTCTTAGAGAAAGAAAGAAAAAGTTGCAACCTAGAAAGGCTAAGATAGCAGAAAGAATACTTTGTCAATGAGACCTGAAGAAGGTCTTGAAGGGAAGAAAGAATACTTGTAAAAGTTGAAAAGTATAATGAAATCTCAGACAAATTCTGAGGACTGGACATAGCTCAAGGTTTGAGATGAACCAGTATAAAATCGTGGCATCTATTCTCTAACTCTAATACTTTAATTTTCTTATTGTTAGACAAGTAGATAAAGTTACTTATGATTTCAATACTTATCAATTTTTAGTAAAGTATTTTTGGTATTAAGATATTCAAGAAATCTCAAAAGATTAACAATTTTGAAAATATTACACAATTCAACCCCCCTTCTTGTGTATTTTGTATACTTTATATGATTCCTATATTAATAAGTGATTTACTTTAGTTGGTATCAGAGCTCGGTTTTCAAGAACCACCTTTACAAAGTGAGGAAAAAGATTCATGACTAAATCACATATTTTTATAGCTAAAGGTGCCTCATTTATAAGGCCTCCTACGTTCAATGATGAGGATTATCATTATTGGAAGGACAGGATGTGACTCTTCATAGAATCCACACATATTGATCTTTGGGATATCATCGAGAATGGACCATGCACACCAACAAACGATGAAGGCAATATCATTTCTCGTGACAGATGGTCAGTCGATTAGAAAGCTCGATTTCAATTAAATTCAAAGGCCAAGTTCTTCCTGAGTTGTGCCCTTAGCAGAAGTGAATATGATAAGGTTCATGGATGCGAAACTGCAAAGGAAATGTGGGACACATTATCCATTGCACATGAAGGCATAAATCAAGTGAAAGAGTCCAAAATTAGCATTCTTGTACATCAGTATGAGCTGTTCAAAATAAAAGAGGATGAGTCTATTGACCAGATGTTTGGATGATTTCAAACTATCGTTAATGGACTTAAAGCTCTTGGGAGAATCTAAGATAATTAAGATCATGCCAGAAAGATTCTCAGGAGTCTTCCTAAAAGATGGAGACCTAAAGTTACAACAATACAAGAATCCAAAGACTTCAGTGTGTCAAAGCTAGATGAATTGCATGGTTCTTTAAAGAAACATGAAGTAGAGCTTGATGCAGAAGATAAACCTAGAAAAGACAAATCTATAGCATTAAAGGTTGGTCAGAAGAGTTAAAAGAACCAGATAAGTAGAATTACATCTTCAAAAGCATTAAAGATTGAAGAAATCAAGAATGATGATGCCAGTGAATCTGATCAAGAGT
>JANSVA010027924.1:0-14476 GCA_025504915.1 Erythroxylum reticulatum | reverse complement strand
TATTTTTTAGCACCAATTGTCCTCCTTTAATTTGTCTTTTTGTCATTAAAAGGACAAAATGATTAAAATTGCAATCGCAAGAATTAAATGTGGAAAAAGATCATATTCATTGCATAAACCATTCGCATCGATCTAATCATAATGTTGTCAATATTTGTTTTAGTCATTTCATGATTTAAATACTTGGTTCTAAAATTTTGTTTCTTTAATTTCTGGTTTTAATTTTTTTATATACCATAACTTATGAGAACTAGAAAAAGTAATTTTAGTTTTTTTTGTTATAATATCATTTTGTTATTCACTAAAATATAATTATTTAACATTAACTACTGATAAGAATTATGACCAATATAGTTTTAATTGTTTAATTTATTTTAGTTTTTATAATTAAAATTTGAAATTATTTTGAAAAATAAAACAATCAAAAAATTTGTTAATCGTTAACATATAACGTATACAATATAGATTTATATAATTAATTATAAAGCATATTCTTTTGTATAATCTTATAATAGTTCTATATGCATAGAACCATAAAGTTTTCTTCCATTCTTACACAGCGTCAGAGCTCCCTTTGTAAAAAGGATAGCAGTTTTTTTATTCTCAATTTTTAGAGTTAATTTTGTCGACTAAGTAACATTTGGTATATACCAAAGTCTTCTACTTTTCACGACAATCACAAAGTATAAATGTTGTCCTAAACGGCCTCTCCACGCGCACTCACACTCCCTAATAAGACCAGCATCGAGTTTTGAAATTCCATCTTCCAAAGTTGAACACAACCCAAAACGCCATCATTTTGATTATTTCACAACCAAAATGGCATTGTTTCAGTTTAAGCAACAAAAATACCCATTTAACAAAGGTTACATATGTCAGTCTCTTAGGAGTCCACATCGTTAGGAACAATCGCCACATCATTGGCATGTTAGAGTGCCATGTAATAGTTGATTGCCATACCATAGCCACATCACTAACACATCATCTTTGGGTTCTGTTTGTCTACCACATTATACAATAACTCATCATCATTTTATTGCATGTGGCTTTTATGTCATCACTTGATCAACTAGTTTAGGTCAATTTAAATTTGTTGACCAAACTATGACTGTCCAATTCAACTATTTTCTTGTCAATTTTTTAGGAGTTAGACCAATTCTTAAGATTTTTCGATGTTTAAAACATAGTTTTGGGCACAAAATTTTCAAATTCTAGCCCTAAAGACAAGTTTCTTTATTTTTGTGTGCTTACAAACTTCGTTACTAAGGATTTTTTTGTCTTTCATGAACTATGGACACTTCCAAGCTTCATCAATACATTACTCATCCAATTTATGTCATCTTTGATGGATCTTATCATGATTTATGGGCTAAAGAAATGTGTAGCATTCTCAAAAGAAGACTTCTTTGGCATGTAGTTACTAGTGAGTACCTAAACTTACTGAAAGGTCAAATGAAGCAAAAGATATGTTCGTAAAATGTCTAGCATCTTAGGATGGTATTAATCATCAGATTCTAACATGGTTTCATAATACCTATGCCAAATTAAAGCTTGATTTTTGACGGTTTGGTACTACCAAAGAGGTATAAGATTTTCTTAAAAGTTGTTATTTTATATCTGATGATGTCAATTAATTTCAACTTTATAGATGATTTCATTGTATGAAATAACAACCTAGTTAAACCATCCATAGTTATATATTTGAATTACAAGAACTTTAGGATTAATTGGCACTTGAGACCTTACTTGGCCTAATACCCAAGCAGCCACAATCTATGTCAATCTTTGTGATCAAAAGCATATTTGACATCTCTTAATGACTCTCACAGATGAGTTTGAACCCATTTAAGAGATGAGTTTGAACCCATTTGTAGTTCTCTTTTTCATCAAGGATCTTTACCAAATCTTGATATAATAATCAAAGAATTGGTAATGGAAAAAACCTAATTAAACACCCTTTGAATGAAGAAATTTATGTTGTTCTTGCCATTCAAGCCTACTCTTATCATGCTTTTTAAAACACAACTAAGAAGAAGGTACTTTACAAATATTGTAAAAAGAATGGTCACCATATATTTGAATGTAGAAAACAACCCAAACAAAATAATTCTTCTAAGTTCACAAAGTCTACTATCGTTACTGTTGCCACAGAAGGTACAATGGAAAATACATCTACATCTCCTAAATTCTCTTTGAAAGATCTTTAAGCTCTTTTACAGCAACTTCAAACATATTTTGGTATTGTTTCCTCATCTGCTTTGTTTGTAACACTAGGTGCTTCTTTTTTATGGTATCTTAATTATGCATGTTGTAACCAAATGACCTCCAACTCTTACATATTTGACTCCTTAAAAACTCCTTCAATTTCACATATTTTCTATAAAGCTGATAACTCTACTATGAATTTCCAAAATGTAGGCACTATTCAAACATCTATGATAACTTTGCCTTATACTTTTCTTGTTCCTAAACTCTCATTAAATCTTATTTTCGTTAGTCAATTAAGAACTCTCATTAAATCTTATTTCCGTTAGTCAATTAAGTGAAATTAGTATTAACTTATATTTTTCAAGTTATGATTGTACTATGTTGGATCCACAGACAGGCGAGATCCTTAGGAAATGGCGTAAGGTTAGATGACTGTTTGAACTTGCCTCCCTTCACCCTCCATCCAAACTTATCATTGGTGTTGTTACATCTAATATTTGGCACTCTCGTTTCAGTCATATTCCTAACCCTAGACTTCAATCTTTAATTTCTAACAGTTCTTTATGTTAAGTTAAAATGGAAATATTAATTATATCTCATGTCAACTTTCCAAAAATCATACTTTACATTTTACCAACGTTGATTATGTTTCTTTGGCACCTTTATATTTGATTCATTCTGACATTTAGGGACTTGCTCCTTGATAGAGCAAACATACGTAAGAAGGGGGTGAATATGACTTTTAAGGGGTTGTTTGTTTCTATTTTTATTTTTGGTTTTTTGTTTTTGCTTTCAAATTCAGTAAAAAATCTTGTTTGTTTGAATTTTTAGTTTTAGTTTTTGGTTTTGGTTTCTTCCAGCTTTCAAAAATTATGAAAATAAAAAAGTGGTTTTTGTTTCCTGTTTTTGTTTTTTTATAAGCTTATTTACTATCATTTAAATGTATATTATTTAATTATTTATTTTTAATAAAATTTATGAATAATTTAATTCAACATTATATTTAATAAATTTATTTTATTATTAATAAAATTATGAATAATTTAATTTTATTTAATTTTAATAATTAAATTATATATAATTAAATTTAAAATATATAAATATTCAAATAAAATTTGATTTAATAATTAAAATACATTTCAAAAAAATATTAAATTATAAACAAAATTTAAAATTTAAAATATTGATTTTATTAAAATAACATAATTTTATTTATAATTTGTTAATAAATATTATAAGAGAGATTAAATAAATTATTTAATTAAAAATAATTTATCTTTAAGTTTCATTTAAAATATAATTATTATTAGCGATAAAAATATAACTACATTAACATTAATAACCAAATAGGTTTTTGGTTTTATTTGAAAGAAAAACAGAAACAAAAAACTGAAAACTACAACAGAAAAACAAAAGTAGAACCAAACGGACCCTAAGAATATTGATGTTGCTGAAGTATATCGCAAATATGTGTTTTGATCGCAGGTGCATTGACTCTTCCCTAAGTTGACATTTTCTTTAACTAGTCGTTGCTTCATTTTAATTCTGAGTTGACTTTGAATCTAACAAATCTTCGATATCATCTTTGTTGGAATCTTCCAATATTCAAATGTTAAAAGAAAAGTTTTTTAAAAAATATCTAGAGCTAATTGTTCAAATGAGTAAGATCCTTTTGGATGTTAATCATTTCTAACAAGCTAAGTTCATTAAAAAGGTTCTTACAAGAAATGAAGCATTTATCTTATGATATCATTTCCTTTTAAGAATTATATCATTACCTATATAAGGAAATCCAATTTTAATTTTGAAATATTATATGGTTATCATCAAAATCATTAATAACAAACCTTGAGCTAACAATCTCTCCCTTTTTTATGATGACAAGCAATAACAGATATATTTATAAAATTTAAATAATAATAAAGGATTTTGAAAGATAGCTATAATCTTTATAAGTTAACCGTGATTAGAAAGAGCCTTTCTTACAACTTCTAATAAGGAGCCTATCGTTTGAAAGATAACTTAGGCATATCATAGATTCATTTCATATATTCAGAACAACAATATTTCAATAGTTAGCAATTCATCATGTAAGATTAACATCATGCAAATTATATCAAAATATAACATCTCTTAGTTGTCCCCCTTTGTCATTATCAAAAGGAAGGGAAAGAACTAAACAATCAAGAAGTATATTAGAATTGCACAAAGGTGTAAAAAGAGCTATCAGAACAGCGCAAACATTTTAAAAACTGAAATTACACTATTTAATAATTGTCTTTTTAAGACACATGCATTCTACCCTATTAAACTAGGAGGAGTCTTTTAGTCTAAAAAGGGGCCTTCTAAACTAAGAGGGGCCTGCCAAACTAAAAGGAGCCTTCTAAATTAATAAGGGCCTTCCAAACTAAGAGGAGCCTGCCCTAAAAACATATTAAAAGGAGCTTGCTAATATATGCAAGGAGAAAAAAGAAAATGATGTTTGATTTCTATATGCGTAGTCCTAGAATGATGCATAAGACTTTTAAAGAGATTTATTGCACTTATATTGTCATTTAGTATAGGAATATGATCAAAGTTCAAAGAAAAATCTTGGAGTCTAGAAGCTGCTATATATTTTACTTCAGTTGTCTAAAGTGTTATGTAATTTTGTTTCTTGCAAGCCTAAGAAACTAGACATCCTCCAAGACATTGGCAGTAATCACTTGTGCTTTTATTATCAACTTTATTACCAGCATAATCTACATCACAAAAGCCAACTATGTTAAAAGAATCAATTTTTGGATACCATAATCCAAAGTCCATAGTTCCACAAAGATAGAAAAAGATCATTTTGACTGCTTGAAGGTGAATCTCTTTTAGATTTTGATTGAAAGCGTGTGCAAAGATACACACTAAGTATAATATCTGGTCTTGAGCTTGTGAGATATAGTAGTAATCCAATCATTCCTCTGTACTTTGTCTCATCTGTAGTTTTTCTTTCTTCATCCTTATCAAGTTTAGTTCCAGAATACATAAGGGTACCCATTAGTTTGGCATTCTCAAAATGATATTTCTTGATGAGTTCCTTTGCACATTTTTCTTGATTAATAAAGATTAGTTTTTCTGTTTGCCTAATTTTTAACCCAAGAAAGAAAGATAGTTCTCCCATCATACTCATTTTAAACTCCCCCTGCATTCAAACTAAGAATTTTTCACATAAGCATTGATTAGTAGTGCCAAATATTATGTTATCAACATATATTTGCATTATGAGTAAATCGTTCTCCTTTTTCTTAGTAAATAAGGTTTTATCTACCTTTCCTCTTTCAAAGTTATTCTCAAGAAAAAAGTTACTTAACCTTTCATACCATGCTCGAGGAGCTTACTTTAGACCATACAGAGCTTTAGTCAACTTCATCACATAATTAGGATGGTTTTCATCTTCAAAACCTGAAGGTTGTTTAACAAACACTTCTTCGTTAATATATCCATTTAAGAAGGCATTTTTAACATTTATTCGGAATCATTTAAATTTTCTAGAGCATACAAAGGCAAGTAAAATTCTAATCGATTTTAATCTAGCAACAAGCGTATAAGTTTCATCAGAATCAATACCTTCCTATTGATTATAACCCTAAGCTACAAGTCTAGCTTTGTTTTTTTACCACCTTACCATTTTCGTCAAGTTTGTTTCGAAATACCCAACGAGTTCCAATGATTGACTTGTTTTATGGACGAGGTGCTAAATTCCAGACTTTGTTTTTGTGAAACTGATTTAGTTTGTCTTTCATAGCTAAAACCCAATTTTCATCAATAAGAGCCTCATCAATAGTCTTTAGTTCTAATTGTAAGATGAGGGAAACATAATTTTTTTTGAAAGAAGATCTGGTTCATAGATTTTTAAAAGGGTCTCCTAGAATGTATTGATGTGTATTTTGACTTCTTTATTCTCTTGGTATTCTTTGTTGCATAGGTTCCTGCTGAGATGAAGAAGCTTGTTCCGTCCTTGCTTTAGAAAGACCTTCTTAATCTTGCAATTCCGAAGATACCATAGGTGTAGTTTGAGTCTGTGAAGTATTTTTAGAAACTGAAGGATGCTTTTCATCATCTGAATTAGTTGCTGTTATCGACGGCAGTGCTTCATCAAATACCACATGTATTGATTCTTCTAACCTCTTTGTTCTTTTATTATAAACTCTAAATCCTTTATTGGTAGTACTATAACCTAGAAAATAGCTTTATCTGATTTCACATCAATCCAAGGTTATCCTTTCCATTATGTAGTACAAAACACTTGCAGCCAAATACTTAAAAGTAAGCAACATTCAATTTTCTTCCTTTCCACAACTCATAGGGGATCTTTTTGAGAATAAGTCTTGTAAGGCATCTGCTAAGTATGTAACAAGCAATAGTTACAGCTTCTGCCTACTAACCATAAGGTAGACTGCTTTCACACAACATTGTCCTGACCATATCAACAAAAGTCATTTTCTTTCTCTCAACAACTCCATTTTGCTAAAGAGTCCTTGGGCATAAAAAAATTATGAGTTATGCCATTTTCATTACAGAAATCTTCAAATTTTTTGTTTTTGAATTCTCCTCCATGATCGCTTCGAATAAATGTAATGCAGTACCCTTTTTCAATCTAAATTTTTTGTAAAACTTCTCATAGACTTCAAAAGTATCATCCTTATTTGATAAAAAATAAACCCATGTAAATCTAGAATAATCATCTACTATAACAAAAACATAGTGATTACCACCAAAGCTTTGAGTCCTATTAGGACCAAATAAATCCATATGTACAACTTCAAGCGGTTGGTTAGTAGAAATAATATTTAACTTTTTATGAAGACATGTCTTCCAATTAAGCACAATATATAAATTCTGATTTCTAGGGCCAACAAATACAATTTTGTCATTAAGATTATCAATAATTTCACAATGGGATGCACCCTTATCACATAATTGACTTACACTTAACAAGTTATGTTTCAATCTATCAACATAAAGAACATTATCAATAGAAGCAAAATTAGAGTCACCCATTTTACCAATTCCAAGGACTTTCACCTTGTTTTTGTTGACAAAGGCAATGTTACCTCCGTCTTTCCTTTCAATATAGTTGAAATGTGATATTTCACCTACCATGTGTCTTAAACAACCACTATCAACTATCCATTGATTTTCTCTTGTCTCTATTCTAAAGCAAATCTGTAGAATGAATTATCTCATTTTAGATACCCAAAATTTTTAGGTCCTTTCAGGTTAGTGGTTTGACCTTTCGGTCTCCAAATATACATTTGAGATAATTTCTTCATTTTTTGAAAGTTATAGGAATGAATAATATGACCATGTCTACCATAATAATTGCATAAAATAGATGAATAAGAATTACTTTAATTTTTGCTATTTATCAGGTTCTTGTTGTTTTGACTATGGCTGCTGCTGAATTTAACAAAGAAATTCTATATATGGCCTAATATTATTACTTTCATTATATCCCATTCTAGCCTTATCAAAGACACCTTTACCACTCTTAAGTAATGCATCAAGATTGTTCCTTCCATCAACAAAATTTGCAAGATCATTTTCTAGAGAAATCATTTTTTAGCCAATTTCTCTTTCTTAAGTTCTAGGGCAACAACTTTTTTTCTAATTGTTTTACCTTATTATAATCATTCTCAAGCAATGCATTTTCTAGTTGACTTACCTTTTGTTTCAATAATTTCTTTTCAGAGACGTTTTGCTTGTTGTCATTTTCAAAAGACATAATTTTAGACAACAAATTGTTATTATCATATTCTAATGACTTAATCTTATTCATTAAGGAATCATCATTATTCTTGGACTTCTCAACCTTTTTGAAATACGACATAGTTAATCATTTATATTGATCATACAATTCATGATATGCATCTTTTAATTCATCAATTTTAATATCAGAGTTAGAACAATATATCTCATCGTCTCCTAATTCAGCCATAAAGCAAACATTGTCAACTTCTTCAGGCTCTTCTTCTTTAAAGTTTTCAAAATCCTCATCTGACCATGTTGTAGTCATAGCCTACTGTCTGGGTTTTATGTTCTCTATTTTATCCTTTTAAAGAAGAGGACATTTTGGTCTTATGTGTCTAGGCTTCTTGTAGTGATAGCATATGATATAATTATTTTGTGAATTGATATTGTTGCTATAGCACCCCACTCCATCGATGGGTAATGTCCAAGCTCATGCCTCACGAGGGTGGCGTGCTAGAACACTCAATCAGTCAAAACTCGGTATAAATTTTTTTTGTGAAACCACAATCAAACATATTATGTGGAAGTCAATCATCACATAGGGCCCACTTTCATTCATAAACAATTTCTTTCGCACAATACAGTCAACAATATTTTCAATAGCTATTTGGGCCCTTTCACAAACACAAAATACTTTAGTCACTTCGAAATACAAATTTATATAAAAAGTTACGGAATAAACAATTTAATAGAAATTAAAGAAATGCAATGCAGACGTGAATTGATCCCAACCTCTATCCTTCACTCGTATACTGTAGGTATACTCTCGTTGGCCTAACGGGGTATTCTTTTGATCTTGAAAAATAATTACAAATTTTAGGTGAATTTTGCGAATTCAATGATTGACCATCATCAATGGCTCACCCAGTCACATAATACATAATTCACAGTATTTCACATCTCACATTATTGCAAATTTCACATTATCTCACATTACACATTCAATACACTTAATCATTCATATTATACATATGCAATGCACATGTGACTCACTTTCTATTTATTACTTTGTTATGATCGAGTGCCTAAATTGTCCCGTATCTATTGGATACCGGGCTCATTACTAACTGTCCCTTATCCACTTGAGGGATACAGGACTCATTATATATTGTGAGCCTTAGGCTCTTAATCACTTTTGAGCTCGAGACTCATTTTCACTTTTTGAGCTTTAAGCTCTTTTTTACTTTCGGTGGCTACTCCAATCACAACTACCATTATATTTTATGCATTCATGAGATGGAATGCATCACTCAGATTGCATAATCCTATTCAATCACTTTCACTTATCATCGGACCTTAGTCTGGCGTTCAACATTAAGTTGAGAATCACATTTCACTTACATGCAGATGCTACATTCAAAACACATTTATTATCAAGTTATGTACACTTAGTTCATCTCATTCACATTCAAGTAACATTTCAATATCTAAATCAAACATCACAATCATCGGACCTCCTGTTCGGAAACCAACATAATCAATTACATTTAGTAGTCAATTAATACAAAATTGAAACAAAGCAAAAAATGAAGTGAGACCATCTCGGTCTAATCATAGTACGCTCCAAATTAGTATTTGCTTTCAAATTCTAGAAATGCCTGAATGTGGACACTTGACTTGCACAACCCATTTATACAAGACACACATTGGACACTCATTAATAATTGCACACGTATAAGCATTTATTTATGCACAAGTATAAATGGACTATGCAGAATGCATGCTCAATGACAATCCCGGGTACTTTAACGAACTTGATATCTTATACACATTCTCATTTCATAACTTAATCACTCATCAGTTCTTTGAACTACAACCTCAATTCTTCGGTACTTTGATATCAATAACTCATTCACTAATTTACCAATATAATCCTATATATGACTAGTGAAGAGGAAAACATAGTATATAACTATTTATATATCACTATCAACTTTCTGCTTCAAACTCAATATTTCCTCTAACTATCAGTTTAATCGTTCTTTCACACCCTTACACACTTTCATTGATCTTTTAACTCCCAAGACTGGTTTAACACTATCCCATAATATTTCAGTCATCAATCCAAGGAAAATCACTATATACTGCACACTAAATCTTCTCACTCATTTTCCAGCAAATAAGAATATCACCATTCTTAACCATTTAGTAGTGAACTAACGATGTATGTTTCCTTTCAAGCAAAAACTATGTAAGCATAACAAGCTTGCTTGTTTGAAACTCCAATCTCTGCAAAATCACGTAACCCTAATCCCTCATGCACCCACATACATCAACTTAAAAGTTGACAGGGAGGCTCAATTTTTCTTGGAATAGAAGAAAGAAATATCAGAGTGGAAGTGATGAGAAATATAGAAAACCAAGGTTAAATTTCGATGAATATTTGATGAGAAGCTCTGGGTTGGAGGAACTCTAAAGAAAGAAGTTTCAAGAAAGATAAGGACAAGGACAACAACTAGCCTTTTAAGGCAATAAAAATCTTAACTCTAGCTAAGATACCTATCCATTTCTTATCCACTTATCCATTTCCTTTTATTAAAACTCACTTAAGTATAATTTACCCTTAAGTTTACGACTCAATAAAACCACTGTAATCATAATTCATAACCCCTTACTCACTTTCAGATTTTTCCCAGAACACATCATTTCGGGTCAACTTGACATGTTCTTTTTGACCCTGACACTAAAGTCATTTTGCAACACTTTCTTCTAAAAACATATTCCCCTATGTCTTATGTCTCCATTGACACCACAAATCATTCAATTTTGTTTTGTCCTCAATCATATTGAATCTTTTTCTTTTGGGGCAACTAGCATAACTTTCGCTATAGGTATCAAATCAAGATCCTTATTTGATGTTTTGAAAGAGGACTTATAGGTCTATAACTTTCATGAAGACCTTAAATGTAAGTTCTATCATCTAAAGAGTCAAATTTGGGCCAGACGATACAAAATGAATAGTATATAGAAGAAGAAGTTTCAATCACATAAGCAGAAAGCAGACGAATGCAAATAGCAAACGAATGTAAAAGCAGACGATTCAAAAAAGTAGACGAATGCAAAAGCAGACGAATGAAAAGTAGACGATTTGAAAAAGCAGACAAATTCAAAGAGCAAACGAATGCAAAGAGCAGTTGAATGCAAAAGTAGACGAAGTAATAAGTAGACGAATGGCAAAGCAAATGAATGCAATAAGCAGACGAAGCAATAAGGAAGGCGAAACAAAAGTCAACTTAAGATGAAACAAAGTCAACTTAAGATAATGCAACTCTTAAGACGATATGACGTCATCACAGACGATGTGACATCATCACAGACAATACGTCTTTACAGATGATGCATCTTTACAGACGATGCATCTTCACAGATGAAATGACATCATCACGGACGATGTGATGTCATCATAGACTATACATCTTTACAAATAATACATCTATGCTCCTGAACATCTCCCCCTTATGAAGACTATAAGTTTCTACTCCACTATCTAAAACTTCCATACTAAATATTCTCAGTAAACTTCTCCAACTTATTTTCCTTCACTAAATCCAACACTTAAATTATTTTTAGTCTTTTTACTCCATTTCATTATACTCTTTCACTATAACTACAATCCTCAATCTATCCCATTACTATTTAATATAACCGAAATGTCAATGAGTGCATGTAAAATTATTTTCATGTGTGTAAAGATTCAAATTCACATGCATGTATGTTGACATTCCGCTAAGAATGAAATGTAAATTTTTCTAACTCTCACATTACTATTCTCTCCATCATTGAAATCGGGGTTCTAACTGTTAATATGGGGATGGAATGCTACAGTTGCTACTGTCTTTAGATGGAAATTTGTTATTTCCAGTTTTCTTGTTTTCTTCTCTTTTCTTCATTAGCTTCCTTTTGTAGCAGTGGACATATTTTTTGACCATGAAATTGACTTCTTCATCTCCATTTATTTGCAACTCAGTGTCGCTTTCATAACCGTTTGATGGATTTGATTCATCAGCTACTTTTAGTGTCATTCCTCTTCAGTATGAAGATCCTTCATCTCTCCTAAGCTTGGCTTCATGGATCATCAAGTTTCCTTTTAAACAGTTGAGTGAAATAGTGTCTAGATCCTTTGTAGTTTCTATAGCTGACAATTAGGTCTCCATTCTTTTGGCATTGACTTTAGAATCTTTGTTACAAGCTCTTCATTGGGATATAACTTTCCCAAATTATTTAACGCTATAATGACGTTGTTGAAATTTCCGAAGAATTTATCTATGTTTTCTCCCTATTTCATACAAATAGTTTCGTATTGATGCATTTAAAGACTTATTCTATATTTCTTTACCTCATTTGTTCCTTCAAAAGTAACTTGGAGTTTGTCCCACATTTCCTTTCCTATGGAATAGTAGGATATTTTTTCATACTCTTATGGAGATAATGCACAAATTAGATAATATCTTGATTTGGCATTCATCTGTGTGTTTCTTCTATCAGCATCATTCCACACTTCTACCTTTTTAGTAGCAAGAGTTGTGACTCTAACTTTGATAACTTGCCAGATTTTGATATCTATCGATTAAAGATAAATGGTCATTCTCTTTTTCCAATAAGAATAGTTATTTTCATTAAGATAAGGAGACTTTAATACGGATCGTCCTTTAAGGCTTCTCAAATTGTTTGTCATGATTTATCATGTGTTCTAAAACACACTAAATGTGAAACCTCGCTCTGATATCAAATGATAAAGCAAACACACGCAAGAGGGGGTAAATTGTGTGTAACCTAAAAAAATTGTAAGTTACTATCAATTCATGTAGACGATAAGAACTTGCTAAATTTTAATAGAAAAGTCTGTAAATAGGAGCCTGTTAAAAAATAAAAGGAGCCCACTAACGTTTTAAATGAAAGGAGCTTGTTAATGAAAGAAACCTCTTGCAATAGTAAAACAGAAGGAGCCTATTCCAAAAGTGAAGGAGCCTCTTGTGAATTAAACACACACACTATAATGCAAAAATTTAAAAGTTAAGAGAGAGAGAGAGTGACACAGTCAATGTATACTGGTTCGGCTTTTAACGAAGCCTGCATCTAGTCCCCAAGTATTTAACTTGAGTATTTCAATATAAAACTTCAATAATAAATTTTCACGAGCCTCTCCAAGCTCACAAGTATATATTTTTCAAGGTTCTTCAATCTTCCACACTCTTAGCGTTTAACAAGCCTCTACAAGTTCTCAACAAAAAAATATGTAAAGGGTTTAACAGTCTCTCTCAATAGAGTGATTTCACTTTCTAAAGCACAAGGAGTTTGACATAAATATGACTTTTAAGAATATTGGTACTGCTAAAGTATTTCGCAAATCTATGTTTTGTTCGTAGGTGTAGTGACTCTTCTTTAAGTAGACATTTTCTTTAACTAGTCATTATTTCATTTAATTCTGAGTTGACTTTGTATCTAACGAATCTTCGATATTATCTCAGCTAGAATCTACCAATATTCAAACATTAAGAGAAAAGTTTTGTCAAAAATTTTTAGACCTAACTGTTTGCATTAGTCAGATCCTTTCGAATGTTAATCATTTCTAATAAGGTAAGTTTATTAAAAAGGTTCCTGCAAGAAAGGAAGCATTTATCCTATAATATCATTTCGTTTTAAGAATTATATTGTTATCTATAAAAGGAAATAAATTCAATTTGAATTTTGAAATATTATATAGCTATCGTCAAAATCATTAATAATAAACCTTGAGCTAACACTCCTTATGAAACTATAGAAGGTTTATGATATTATGTGATCTTTGTTGATGATTTCTCTAAATACAAATGGATTTACCTCTTACGTCATAATTATAAAAATTTTCTTGTTTATTCTCGCTTTATAAGCATAGTTGAAACTCAATTTCCTTATAAAATTAAAACTTTGTGCACAGTTATTGCCATAGAATACAAAGAAAATATTTCATTCATTTTCTTGATCAACAAATAATTGTTGTTTAAAGGTCTTCTAGTACATCCAAATAGAATGATGGGGTTGAATGAAAGCATAGACATATATTTGACACTATCTGAGCTCTTTTTATTTCTTATTCTTTTCTAGATTTTTAAGGAGTTATAAATGTCTATACTATCAATCGTATTCCTACTCCTATTATAGGTAATACCTCTCCTTATAAATGCTTATATATCATGTTCCTAACTGCCAAACACTTAAAATCTTTGGCAGTGATTGTTTTGTTCTCCTCTAGCCATATAAATATATCAAACTAAAACTACGAGCACGATTCTCTAACCATATAAATATATCAAACTAAAAACACAAGCATGATATGTTGTTTCCTAGGGATTGGATAGTGTTGGATCGCTTATGGCTGGAGTATTCACAATACGCTGCGAAAAAGACCATAACACAACACAATGTATAACCGAAAACATATAGGATGCGCAAAAATACCTTTTTTGACACGGATTGGTGGTTGCTTTTTTGGATTCGTAGACATTGC